>SNQJ01S0067809.1:0-27012 GCA_010110895.2 Picea sitchensis | reverse complement strand
TTCATTTATCATTGGATATAATTGAATGGTTTAAGTATAAGTTGAAAAAGGTTTTTAAATTGTACTTGATACTGATTCACCCCCCTCTCAGTATCAACAAGTGGGTTAAACAATACAAAGACATGTATAAACAAATAAATAAACTAAAACAACTAAGAAATAAAAGTTAGAAAGAATGAGAAACTTAGAACCCTAAAAATCAACCAATGACCAACATAATGCTACCAATGGATCAATATATTAGTAGGAAAAACATTGTAGAAACAAATGAGGATTTATGAGTCCCCTCTTCCTCTTTGGGAGGGCTCTTGATTTCCCTAATGGATAGCTCTTCTTATAATGGAAGGAAAATTAAAAATGGTGAAGAACAACAATGCATATTCCCTTAAGAGGTGAGTGGAATGGCCTATTACAATGATGCTTGAAGGATCCTAAGAGAAAAGAGGATTATCAAGGGAGAATTCTAGAACAATAAAAATACTATGAATATATTGGTTTCTTAGTCCACCCATGGATCTTATTTATAACATTTCTTCAAGGAAAAATGTAATTGGTTATTGGTGTGAACAAGGGGCCTTTTAGGGAACCCTCTAGTTCTTGATCAACCCCCCATTCAGATTTCCCTCAGATATGAAGGTCAAATTGTGTTGGGACCTGGTCCATAAGTGGTTGAAGGGATGACAAGATCCATAAATGTGTCGTTAATAGAAGTGTGTGGCTTTTCTCGTACACATTTGTGCACTTAATGCATTGTTCTCTTTGAGGGATTTGTTGGCTCGCGCAGAGTGTGCACGCTTCCTTTGGTGAATTTGTGCATGTCAATTTTTGACCCAATTGTATAGTTTTTTTCCTTTTGAATGCATTTCATTGTTTTAGGTGAACTAATTTCTTCTTGGCATTGCTGTGTTTCTATAAACATTTGCGTGCAATGTTGCAGAGGATATTTCAGTGATAAAAACAATGTTGCAACAATATTTCTATTGGACGAAAATTTGATAGGATGCCATCAAGTATATCAGTTCCTGCATGACCTGCAGCATTTCCAAATCGGCCATTAATAAACAATGCATGTACACCCCTCTCCCTACTCCTGAACGACCCTGGGAATCCATATCGATGGACTACATCTCGGGACTCACTTCAACTAAGGAGTGAAATGACTATGTTTTTTTGTTTGTTGATCAATTTTCCAAGATGGTGATTATGGATGCCTCCAAGAAGAGCATCACAACAGAGGCCACTTTGAAGCTCTTCTTCAAATGAGTGTGGTTACATTTTGGGATACCAAAAACTATCATCTCAAATTGGGACAGTCAGTTCCTCAACACATTTTGGTTGATTCTCTGGTCACATATGGACACCAAACTCACCAAATCCACTACCTTCCACCCCCAAACAGATGGCCAAACCAAGGTCTTCAACAGGATGATCATGCATATCTTGTGCATGTACAATTCCAAGAATCTGGACACATGGGATGAGAGTCTTCCCTATGTTCAACATAGTTACAATAGATCCATACATAGCTCAACCGACCACAACCCATTTCAAGTGGGGTTTGGATTTCAACCATTGGGTCACATGGATATTTCACTACCCCTTGTGTCCACTTAGGAAAAATCATCCCATGCTCAAACCAAAGCTGAAAAATCCCCCTGGTTCATTGAACGATTCCACCACATCCGCCAATAGGTTTAGGATATTTTTCATAAGTCCAATTCCAAGTATAAGCAGCGCCATGATAAATACTAGGTGCCACACAAGTTTCAGGTGGGAGATAAATTTTGGTTGCATAAGAATACATAATGAATTATAGGACCCCATCAGAAGCTTCTTCCACTCTACTATGGACATTACACCATCACCAAGGTTGTAGGTGACAATTATTTTGATCTAAACATTCCCCCCTTTCTTGGTTTTCACCCAATGTTTAATGTGGACCACCTTCGACCATAATTTCCACTATTATTGGACACCTCAGAGATAGCAGAAAAGTTGACACTAACCAAGTTCAATCCTGAATACATGGAACAGGGGAAACTCCTACACCAAGGAAAGTGGCTCACCATGGGCCAAATTCAACAACAATTTCCTCATGTTATGGGGGAACTCAATACAATGGATACCATTTCTTCCTAATGGGGGAGGATTGATCCAGGTGGATATCGGTGGCCACCCACCTTTTCCAACTGGCTCACATACAACTTTTATCTTGGAATTTTTTTTCTAGATTTTCGGGTCCTAAACTTCTTGGGTCGCTTTGAGGCCCTAAACAATATTTTTTGGGCTCTCCACAGTGGCACTCTATACAATTTCATATTGTGTATTCCTTGGAAAACCCTTTCCAATGAGATATCTCACACCTAAAATAGAGATCGTATGCAAACGTTATGACCCCAAGAAGTTGATGTACTAGCTTACCCCATCGGGGCCCACATGACTTTTCATGCTTCATCTCATAGGGTTAGGTTTTTGGATGTCTATGGTTTTCTTATTTATTTTGGATGCTAAAACAACTTGGAGGCCTCATTGTAATGTGCTTAGGATAATGCCTATAGCTGCCACATCTCTTCTCAAAGATTAGCTACCGCAATTCGAGCAAGATTGTTTCATTTTTCATTTTACTGTTTCAACATATTTATTTAATGAATAGAATTTAAGTTTTAATATATCTATGTTATTGTTCACTGTATCTTTTTGTTAATGTTATAGATCTTTTATTCATTTCGTTCTGCTCATAAATTTGGATCACACCTCCAAAATATTCTCTAACAGGCCCATCATGAAGTTTAAATAAGACTTTATCAACTTCTTCTTTTTCAAGGCATCTCAAATAAACACCATCATAGTTTATGCAGAAAATCACTCCCTCGATGAGTTGGTATTGTGTATACTTAAGTTTGAGGTCTCTCTTATTCTTAGGGTCTAAATAATGGGGAGTAGTTCCATGGGTCAGATAATATCTCATCTCATAATACCATTGGTCGCGAGTGACGGGGATAAATAAAACGTCCCTCTCAAATAGACTTTGATCTTGGTAAAATTCATCCTCCTCTACCTTATCATGTGTCAATTCAGCTGTCATTTTGCAGAGCGCTTTCCCCTTGAAAATTTTAGCAGGTTTGATTTCAAGGTCGTATTCCTAAAGGGTTGTTATCCAGTTTTCTCTCTTTTCTCCTAGATCATTTTTTACTAAGATATTACTCATGTATGGGTAAGGGACAATCACTTTGATTTTGGATTTAATCAGGTAAGGTATGAAGTGTTTGACCACCTTGTAAACAACATAGGATTTTTTTTCAACTTTGTGATAATATAACTCTTCTCCTTGCAACCCATAAATCATAAAAGAGATGGGGCATTCATCCCCATCTTGATCTTTCTATGTCAAGGCAGCTACAAATGCAATATCGGAAGCAAACATGTATAATATGAAATCTCTGCTGAAGTTGAGACTCATCAATGTCAGAACCCGAGTTATTTATGTTTTGATATTTATGAATGTTTATTTCTCTTTAGGCCCCCATTTAAAATATGCATCTTTCTTCATCATGTCTTGGAGTGGTTTTACAGTTTCAACAAAACTAGGAAGGAATCTCCTCATGAAATTTATTTTTCCGAGAAAGGATTGCATGGATTTCTTATTATGGGGAGGATTTATTTTAGATATTTCTCTAGTCCTTTCAGGGTCTATCATCATGTATTCTTTAGATACAATGAATCCCAACATCCTTCCTTCATCAACAATGAATACAACTTTTTGGGAGTTGAGTGAAATTGCATACCTTATGCATCTATTGAAAAATTTCCTCAGATGAGTAATGTGATCAGCCATAATCTTGGAGAAGATGGTAACATCATCCAAATATACTACTACACATTCACTAATGAGTCCCTTGAAATTAAGAAAGGTTTCCCCTGCATTGATTAATCCAAAAGGCATTTTCCTGTAAGCATAATTTCCCCATTTTTTTTGAAAATCAATTTTCAATTGATCATCATGGGAGAATAAAACTTGATTGTAACCAGAGAAACCATCTAATAATGAGAGAATCTAGGAACCAAAGACACACTGAAGATTTTTTTCAATAGAGGCACTCGATAATTGTCTTTCTCTAAAGATTTATTGACATTTTTGAAGTCAACACATAGTGTTATGTCCCCATTTTTCTTCCTTACAGGTACAATATTTGAGATTCATTGTGTATTCCTGATTGGGAATATTATCCTAGCTGGTAACATATTGTTAAGCTCTTATTTTACCCAGGGTTCTAAGCTTGGGTGCATTTTCCTCAACTTTTACTGAAAATCCTTAGTTTGTGGCTTTATAGGGATAACATGTTGAATTATGTTTTTTTCGTAGGTATTGAGATCATCATATGTATAGGAGAATATGTCTTTATATTATTTAAACAACTTTATGAAGGCTTGTCTTTCTTCAAGGGAACACTTCTTTCCTAGGTTGATGGTCAGAGGTGTGTTATCCGATCCCAGATTTATCACTTCAAATTGCATTGATGAGCTATTAGTATTACAATTTGTCACCTTATTAAACTTGTCCTAAAGGTCATAGAGTTTTTCTAGCCTTATCACACTTTTGGGGATTTTATTTATCAGGTTGGTTATGTTTTTATCTATTGATTGATTGATCGAGCCAGGAATATCTACATTCATTTATCTATCATACTGATCTTCATCAATTATAGAGTCTTTGAACGTACCTTCTAGGTGTAGGAAACTGATAATCTACTCATCATCATCAAAGACCCTCTAGTTGGTCAAATTATCTGGTATCGAAGGTCTGTAGAGAATTTCCACATAAAATGTATCAGATAATAAGTTTTCAGAAGGAATAATACTGGAAGCTACATTAGCGAGTAAATCAACATCAGAGTTCAAATATCGAGGAATATGACTGATATTAAATGCATCAAACAACTTAATCAATTCCCATACCTCTTTTTGGTAATGTTTAAGGTGATTATAGAGATAGTGTATATTGTTTCTTACTTGCCTTATGAAAATCTCAGAATCACCAAATACCTTTATCTTTTTTGCTTTCAAGTCAATTTCGTTTCTCAGTCCTTTTAGTAGGGCTTCATACTCAGCAATATTATTTTGCATTGGAATTCAAGCATACATGATTTCATGACTTTATTACCATTGGGGTCCTTCAGTATGAAACCAGCATCTGCACCTTTGAGGTATTTTGACCCATCAAATAATAAATTCAACATCTTAGGATATCTTTTAAAATTATGTATGGACTTAGAATTGTCTTTTGTCTCTAGATTAGTATGGTTACTGCAGTTAGAAAAAACTTATAACCTATCTCTAAATACTATGTTAGACTGTACAATGGCATGATTGTTTACATATGTTATGTTACAATGGGGCTCAACAATATGAATTCAATGAAGTTTTTCAAATTGTGTGTTTAATTCCACATAAGATGATATCTCATTATAGTAATTTCCAAAAAATGAATCACATGAATAATTTCCCAAAATAAAGTGATTAAATATCAAAAGCTCATTTGGGTCATTCAAATCCATTATCACGTGCTTCATATATCATTCTCTATCAATCCTGATTTGATTTGGATTTTTTTTACATGTTAGGAAAAGGTGTGATTAGTCTATGGAAAAGTACCCTTTAAGAGCAACATACTAGTCTATATTTAATAGCATTCCATAGATATCAAGTATATCAACAACCATGAATATCAATAACTTGATGTATCTTAGTATTGGAAGACATCTTTATCAAAACATTTTTCAACTCCCCTATCACCTTAACTATGGTCTTGTAAAGATGTATAATTTGGATACCATATTGTTCAGGCTTCACATTGAGTTTCTCACAAGCTTTAAGGGGATCACATTCGAAGAGGCACCTGAATCCATAATACAATTATGTACATTCCTGTTAAAAATATCAAACGTAACTAGAAAATGTGGAGTGGTGGATGTTGACCTTTGTCCTGATAGGGAAGCATTTACATCCACCTTTATTTTAGGTGTATTGGGATCATCGGATGTGGTAGCCTTACTTGTTCCTTTCTTTGTTCCCAAATTAACCTCTTTGGAATTTTTAGTAGTTTTTCCTTGTAGGGTTTTGATAAAATTCTCTTGAATATGTGGAGGCTTCATAAGTTCGATCAGATAAATATTTTCCTTAGATATCTTTAGTTCTTCCAAGAAATCATATTCCACATTTTTGACAACATTAGAAGGAAGAGTTATTTTAGGAGTATATAATGTCTTTTGTGTGTGAGGAGCAATTTTAGGAGGTTTAGAAGGGATGTTGATACTGAGAGGGGGGTGAATCAGTATTAAGTACAATTTAAAAAATTGTTCAACTTATACTTAAACCATTCAATTATATTCAATGAGAAATGAACAATAGTATAAGAGTTACACCATGCACAATATATGAGAAATAATCAATAGTTATTGTTCAAGGGAAGTAATGACTTCCAAAGGTAGCTCTAGCTTCCAAATATAAAGGGAGGGATAAACCTCCAAAAGGAAGATACAATCTTACAATATCAAGAGAGGGTTGACCTCTCCATCCTTGCTCCTTCCTTCTACCCAATAATATATGAGAGATAATAAAAATTTACATTAAATCATCACCATCAACCAACCATCACATAGAACCTGATAATGTTTCATGATACTTCTTCAACTTCTTCAATTCTTAAATTCTTGGAATACTCTAATCCTGTAGATAATATTACTCAATGTATTCTCTGACACTCCTCCAAGTTTCACTCCTTGAATCCTCCCCAAAAGGAAGTTATAGAGAGAATGGTAGACCTTATTCAATTTTGATTTATTCAGGAGAGCGAACTTGTACAATATTCCCCACGCTCAATATTTAACATCAGATTCTTAAAATCGCACACACAAAACTAAAGCCCATACTCTTTTCAATAAAATTTGTCTCACTTCATTTGGATTCTCTATGAAGAATTTATTACTGGTTTACTTGGAACACCTATTTATGACTAGCTTCAGGACTAGTCAAAAACCATATCTTCCACAGAGTGTATCTCCAAAATTTTGGCGAATAAAGAGATGAGATTTTTACCATAGGTACCTATATATGACTTCTCAATACAATATCAATTTCACAATATGAATCATTCTAGAATTGTTTTTATAGAGAAAATGGTAAGATGACCTATAAATAACATACCTTAGAACACATCACCAAAATACTTCATCCTCCCTTGATATTCGGCTTTCTTTACTTCAGATTTCCTTTGAAATTTGACTTGTGTGTATAAAATGAATGTATAATGATATGTATTTATACCCTTTATGTCACTTCCTTTTAACACTATCTCTGACCTAACACTTTCTTATTTTTTAATTCTTTTCTTTAATTATCTTCAAGGCCGACATGTACTTCCTTCTTCAATTAACTTTGCCATCTTCAAAAATTCATTTATCTTCAACCATGAGGATCCACATGATGTGCCACCTACCACCAGAAACAACATGATGTATAATATCCATCCATGGGTGTTGTTTCTACATGTGCACTATCCTTCAAGTCCAAATACCTTCATCAATCTTGCGGTCCAAAACCAATGACTAGGGTTGACATCAATGACAACAACAAATCTTCCAACAATATCCCCCTTTTTCATTTATGGAAACACTCATGCTCACCCTATCATCATGATCCCAATTTCTCTCCCCTTTTGACATCAATGACAAAGGGTAGGTATGCTCCCCCTGATTTTAATGGAAAAAGGTAACTCTCTTCTTTGGGGATGCCCCCCCTAAACATATAGCACTTAATAATACTTCATTTTATGGCCTTTCTTCCTTGGATATTTTTCATGAATTTAGGACTTATATATTACTTGGTCTTCATGTTGCATTTGCAACCAATATTCCTAAACCTTCTTTGATTTTTCATCTTTGTGATTCAAACGTGAGAGTATATCCTTGATCACACATTTTACTAACACTAAGTAGATTATGCTTCAAGTCTTCAACCAATAGGACATTCTTTTCTTTTACATGTTTGCTTCCAAGCTCTACTACACCTTTTCCAATTATTTTTGCAGATGAGTCATCTCCAAATGCAACATTGCCACCCTTTCTCTTCAAGATCATGAATTTGTCTTGATCCCCGGTCATGTGTGAAGAACATCCACTGTCTATGTACCATTCATATTCTTCTTTACATTCTTCAATGGTCAATGCTATTCGACAATCTTCATTGTTTGGAATATCTTTCCTTCTCCATACTGTGGTTGCCATAGGGACATATTCATTCATATATCTGCAATCTCTTGCTTTGAGAGAAAGATATCTACATGATCTAGGTGGATATCGGTGGCCACCCATATTTTCCAACTGGCTCAAAACAATTTTCTAGCAATTTTGGTAATTTACTATTTTTAGCAGTTTTTCACTTTCGGAGCCGTTTTGAGGCCCTAAATGATGTATTTTGGGAAAATGGGGAGAAATATGAAATTTCCTTTTAAATTTCCACAAAAATGAACCTCATCGACGATACCTTTCGAATGGGCTATTATACATCTAAAATGGAGATCGTTTGCAAAAGTTACGACCCCAGGAAGTTGATGTACTAACTTACCCAAATGGAGCCCACATGAATTTTGGCACTTCATCTCCTAGGGTTAGGTTTTTGGATGTATAGGATTTTTGGAATTCTTTTTTATTGTAAAAAGGCCTTCAGAGCTTCATTTTAATCACTTGTTAATGAGCACAACCATCACATCTCTTCTCATAGATAAGCCGCCACCATTCTAGCAAGCTTGTTTCCGCTGCATTTTACAGTTTCAGCGTATTTCCTTATTGAATAGAAAACCAGTCTTACTGTGTCTCTGTGATTTTGTGTTGAGAACCTGTTAATAATCTGTATTCATTTCATTCTTCTCATAAAATTTGGATCAGTGGTATCATAGCGATCTGATCCTTGTCATCTTAATGCATGTCCACAACGAGGTCAAAGTACAAAGAGTTGGGTCTCAAGCTTGTTTCTCTTTAGGACAAAATCTCTTGCATGCCCAAGCAACCTATCATGGAAGGAGAAAACAAATATGACAGTACTTGAGATCCTTTCAAACTGTTGATTGATGAATCCCTCATGCAACAAAGGAACAAGATGATGGATAGTTTCGCACAAATTCTTCGGAAACTACCAACAAGCGACGCATATTCTTCGAGCAGAGGCACCGCTCCCTTCAACATAAAAATAAACTTCGATATTCCTATATTCTAAGGTCATATAGATGTGGATCTTGTAGACAAGTGGTTGAATCTACTAGAAGGGTATTTTTTTGTCCATAGCTTTTCGAATAGAGAAACGATTACTTTTGCACCCCTCAAAGTCATTCCCCATGTCAAATATTAGTGGGACACTTTCTGTGAGCAAAAGGAAATAGAGGAACCCTCATTATTTACATTCATGGACACCTGGGAATCCTTCAGAGATGCTATTAAGGAACAATACTACCCTATTGAAAGTTATGATGACTTGTATACCAAATGGAGCACACTGCGGCAAGAAAGAGACCAAGCAGTGCTAGATTTCACAAATATCTTCCATATCTTGTGCACCAAGCTAGGTATCAAATATTATGAGCGACATCTGGTGCTCAAGTATCACAGTGATTTTCATAGAGACATCCATACAGAAATGGAATTTATGGACATCTCATCCTTTGGCGCGACCTATCGATATGCCGTCAAAATTGAGCAAAAGATCAAACAAAAGACGCAGAAATTTGGGTCGATGAACCCCTCACAAAAAAATCCAGGAAAGGGTGGCCCCAACCCATAGAAAAAAGGATAGAGAAAAGATGGAAAGTATCAAGAAACCCAGTCCAAGCCACAAGCAAAGAAGGACATTGAAAAGACAAATAAAGATACCGGGAAGTGGTGCGACTTCCATAAGATCCCTTGGCATAATAATGTTGATTGTCGCTCAAAGCAGTCAATGGTGGCCAAAGTGAAAGCCTATGAATCATATGTGGGTTCTAACTTTGAGCCATAACTTGAAATGGGAAGATGGATCATTGACACGGAACCCAGTGCCACCATTGCTACCACCAAGCTCCAGCCTGGTGAACCAGACAAGCCAGAAGAAGGAGAGTGCCTCTTCCATTCATAGATGTGGGTAAAAGGCACCCCACTGCACTTCATCATTGATAGTGGTAGCCAGAAGAACCTCATATTAGCAGAGGTCATCTAGCGTTTGGCCCTGCCGACAATGTCGCACACACAACCCTACACCATTGGATGGCTCCGCCAATAAATTGATCTCCGCATCAAACAAAAGTGTCGATTGTCATACGACATCAAGCCTTCAAAGACAAGGTATTGTGTGATGTTTCTCCTCTCTTAATTTGTTATGTTCTTTTTGGGCCAATCTTATTTATGGAAATGTCATGTTGTATATGATTCTAGGCCTCGTAGTGTTATTATTACTTTGAAAAGGAAATTGTACAGGATACCCAAGGTAGTCCCACCCAGTGCTATTTCCTTGATCTCTTCTAAGAAATGTAGGAATGTCATCTCTCAGATGTGGAAGTTTGTCTTCTTCACGATTCACTCTTAGAATAAGTGAAAGATCATAGACACTTCTAGGGTCTCTGCGATCGACCTCTCCACACAACAGAAGCAAGTAGATAAGGTCATGGAAGAATACTCATATATCTTCTCCTCACCTACTGGGGTACCTCTGCACTGTCAAGTCAAACACCCCATCGATATGACCCCCGATGCACCATTGCCTAATCGCCGCTCTCTGTTAGAGAATGAGGAGATCAAGCGACATATCCAAGAACTACTCCATAAAGGGGCACATATGTCCCATCTAATCACCTTACGGGATCCCAATCATGCTGGTACATAAGAAAGATGGAACCTGGTGACTCTGCATTGATTACCAGGCTCTGAATAAAATCATAGTAAAAAACCGGTACTTGATTCCTCGAATCGACGACCTCCTCGATCAACTCACAGGGGCCAAATACTTCAGTAAGATTGTTATGAAGTTTGGATACCACCAGGTCCTGATAGAATAGACATATGTATGGAAGACCACCTTCAAGTCAAAGGAAGGCCTTTTTTAATGGTTGGTCATGCCCTTTGGTTTGACAAATGTTGGGTTGTTGTTTCGTTTGGGCCATATCTGTCTTCCATCAAGCGAGCAAGTGAAGCTAATCTAGGAAGCCCACTACATTTGGGTAGAAGGACACTTTGGTGTCTAAATGATAGTGGATATGCTACGGAAACATTTCTATTGGCCGAAACTTCAACAGAAGGTCAGAAAATATATCAAGTCTTGCATTGCCTGCGCTATTGACAAACTGACCACTAATAAATATGGCATGTATGCCCCTCTTCCTACTCCTGATAGGCCATGGGAATCCATATCAATGGACTACATGTCGATCCTCCCATCCACCAAGAGGGGAAATGACTGTGTTTTGTGGTTGTTGATCGCTTTTCTAAAATGGAAATTTTGGTTCCCTATAAGAAGAAAATCACAGTAGAGGCCACTGCCATGCTCTTCTTTTAACGAGTCTGGGTACATTTTGGAATCCCACAAACCATTGTCTCAGATCAGGACAGTTGATTTCTCATCACATTTTGGTCGAGCCTCTGGTCACTACTGGACACCAAGCTCACCAAATCCATAGTCTTCCACCCCCAAACAGATGGCCCAACCGAGGTCATAAATTAAATGATTGTGCATATCCTTCGCATGTATAATTCAAAGAACCCTCGCACATGAAATGAGAGCCTTCCCTATGTCCATCATAGATACAATCGAGCCCTTCATAGCTCAACTAACCACAACCCCTTTCACGTGGGGTTGGGATTCCAACCATTGGGTCCCATAGATGTTTCACTTCCCCTTGCGGTCACCTCAACTGACTCATCTCCTACTCCAACTAAAGTTTAAAAAGACACCTGGTTAATTGAGCGGATCTAGCACATCCACCAACAGGTTCAAGATATTCTATAGAATTCCAATGACAAGTACAAGCAGCTCCATGATCAACATTGGGTGCCACATAAGTTTCAGATGGGCGACAAATTATGTTTTCACTTGTAGAAAGAACGCCTTACAGGACCCCATTGGAAGGTTCACCCACTCCATTATGGGTTTTAAACCATCACCAAGGCCATGGGGGATACTTCTTTTGAGATAAACATTCCTACTTTCCTTGGTTGGCACCCAGTGTTCAACGTGGATCTCCTTCGCCCTTATTTCCCACCATTATTGGACACCTCAGAAGTAGGAGAACAATTGACACCAACAGAGATCAAACCCGACTGCATACAAAAATAATCCAATGATAATATTGTGGACACACATATCAAGGTCACTCGACAACAAAGGATCTAGCTTTATCGAGTCGTCAAAGCAGGGCAGCTCTTGCACCAAGGCAAGTGGCTCACCGGGGGCCAAATTCAGCAGAAATTTCCTCATCTAATGGGGGAAATCAATGAAATCAAGACCATTGATTTCTAAGGAGGGGGGATTGATCCATGTGGATATCGGTGGCCACCCACCTTTTTCAACTGGCTCAATTTTTTTTTTTGGCAATTTTTGTAATTTACTATTTTTAGTAGTTTTTCACTTCTGGAGTCGTTTTGAGGCCCTAAATGATGTCTTTTGGAAAATGGGGAGCAATATGAAATTTCCTTCTATATTTCCCCTTAAATTAATCTCCTTAACGATATCTTTCCAATGGGATATCATATGCCTAAAATGGATATCGTATGCAAAAGTTACGACCCCGGGAAGTTGACGTGCTAACTTACCCAAACGGGGCCCACATGACTTTTGGCACTTCATCTCTTAGGGTTAGGTTTTTGGATGTCTAGGGTTTTTGGAATTCCTGTTTATTGTAAAAATTACTTCAGAGCCTCATTCTAATCATCTTCTTTCAAATGAGTGCAGCCGTCACATCTCTTCTCAGAGATAAGCCACCACCATTCCAACAAGCTTGTTTCCGCTGCATTTCACAGTTTCATCTTATTTCCTTATTGAATAGAAAACTGGTTTTACTGTTGTTACACATTATTTTGGTCATCTTGATGACGATTCTACAAGCATGTGTTCAGGCTCTCAAAATGATCTTTTTCATGAGAAAAATACCAGGCTTATTTTTAGAAGGAGTCTGCAGGCTAGGAGTAATACATAGTGAAAAAATGCTTGATTTCCACAGGATACTCTATACCTGGATCATGGGGTTTTCGCAGGCTGATATATAGGTAGGGTGCAGTGGCATTTGAAAGCTAAATAAAGGAATAAGTTCACGAAGGTTCTAGAAGGAGGATCTTCTAGAATGTGAGGTGGCATCCATGTGATTGTGATCCTACTTGCTTCTCTGATTTGGTGGGATCATCCTCATCTCTTTAACCACTTCTCTTTATCTTATGTAATGATAGGTTTCTCATGGAAAAGGTTAAGAAAGATTGAGAAATGAATTGTTGAAATAATAGGCTGAAGACTATGTGAAGAATCTTGTTGCAACTAATGCTTGAGGTCTCCATTTGTCCATCAAGATTTTGTGGACCAACTTCATACAAATTTGGAGAAAGTGTATGTGTGTGTTGGAACAAAGGACCACTAAAAGGAAACCTGTGACATTAAGGCAGTTTGGTTGTATCTTCCACTTTTACTTAATATAATATGGTGACATGTTTCTTTCCCATAAAAGAATTAGCATTTTATTACATGACTCCTTGATCACATGTTTAGGTTTTCATCAAATCTACTGTTGTTTTTTTCACTTTGGTTGGTTTATGTCATTGCATATTTGATCTCACAAGAGCACCGGAGTTAAGAAGGGACAACAAAGATATAAGGAAGCGATATCTAAAGGTATGTCATCCATTCCTTCTTTGGTAGTAAATTCAATGATTGTAACTTAGGGAAAGCGTCATGTCCTGTCTTGTTTTGTTCTAGATCCATGTGGATCTAGGGATATTAGTTTATGTCCCCAGTGGAGTTGCCAATTTTTTTATTGGATAAATCGACATGGATCCACAGTGTATGATTGGTGGCCATGACTTACATTTATGAATTAAATCATTTGTAGTTTGAGCATGGGAATTCCTACCTCAGAAATGGTATAATATTGTGCAGATGCTTGATTGTTTGCAATTTCCCGATTGATGCATTCCTTGTTCCTGACATACACACGCATTTTTACAAAGTATTTTGGTTGTCACAAGTTCCAGACTCATACTTTGGGGGGAATTGTGTTACACATTATTTTTGTCACCCTAATGATGATTCTATAAGCATGTGTTCAGGCTCTCAAAATGATCTTTTGCATGAGAAAAATAACAAATTTCTTCCTCTACCGGGCTTGTTTTTAGAAGGAGTCCATGGGCTAGGAGTAATGCAAAGTGTGGAAATGCTTGATTTCCATAGGCTTCTCTATACCTGGCTCACGAGGTTTTTGCAGGCTGCTATATAGGCAGGGTGTGGCGACATTTGAAAGATAAAGAAAGGAAGAAGTTCACGAAGGTTCTAGAAGGAGGATCTTCTAGAATGTGAGGTGGTGTCCATATGATTGTGATCCTACTGAATTCTCTAATTTGGTCGGATCATCCTCATCTCTTTAACCACTTCTCTTTCTCCTATATAATGATAGGTTTCTCATGGAAAATGTTAAGAAATATTGAGCAAGGAATTGCTGAAAGAATAGGCTAAAGACTGTGTGGAGAATCATGTTGCAACTAATGCTTGAGGTCTCCAATTGTCCATCAAGATTTTGTGAACCATCTTCATACAAATTTGGAGCAAGTGTATGTGTGTGTTGGAACAAAGGACCACTAAAAGGGAACTTGCAACATCAAGGCAATTTGGTTCTATCTTCCGCTTTTACTTAATATAATATAGTGACATGTTTCTTTCCCATAAAATCATTAGCATTTTATTACATGACTCCTTGATCACATGTTTAGGTTTTCATTGAATCTACTATTTTTTCTTTCACTTTGGTTGGTTTGTGTCATTGCAGATTTTATCTCACAAGAGCACCGGAGTGAAGAAGGAACAACAAAGATATAAGGAAGCGATATCTAAAGGTATGTCATCCATTCCTTCTTTGGTATTAAATTCAATGATTGCAACTTAGGGAAAGCATCATGTCCTGTCTTGTTTTGTTCTAGATCCAGGTGGATATAGGAAGATTATTTTATGTCCGCATTCACCGATTTATCCAATAACAACTGTATCTCTACCATTTTGTGTTAAGAACCTATTAATAATATGTATTCATCTGGTTATGCTCATAAAATCTGGATGAGTGGTATCAGAGCAGTCTACTCATCATCTTAGTGTGTGTCCCCAACAAGGTCAGAGTACAAAGAGTTGGCTATTGAGATTGTTTCTCTTGAGGAAAAAATATCTCGCACGCCCAAGTGACCTCTCATGACAGGAGAAAATAAATATGATGGGACAGGAGATCCTTTCAAACTGTTGATTGAGGAATCCCTCACACAATAAAGGAACGAGATGATGGAAAGTTTCATGAAAATCCTTCGACGGCTACCAATAGGTGATGCATCTTCTTTGAGCAGAGGTGCCACCCCCTTCAAGGTACAAATAAACTTTTCTATTCCTATATTTGAAGTTCATATAGACGCAGATTCTATAGATAAGTGGTTGAATATACTAGAAGGGTATTTTTCTCCCCATATCTTTTCAAATAGAGAAAATATTACTTTTGCGCTCCTCAAAGCCATTCCCCATGTCAAAAATTGGTGGGAAACTTTCTGTGAGCAAAAGGAAATAGAGGAACCGTCATTATTTACAGTCATGATCACCTAGGAATCCTTCAGGTATTGTATTAAGGAACAATACTACCCTGTCGGAAGTTATCACAACTTGTATACCAAATGGACCACACTGCGGAAAGAAAGAGACCAAGCAGTGCTAGATTTCACAAATATCTTCCATACCTTGCACACTAAAATGGGTATCAAATATTTGAAGAGACATCTGGTGCTCAAGTATCATGGTGCTCTGCATAGATGCATCCACACTGAAATGGAATTTTTGGACATCTCATCCTTGGGAGCAGCCTACTGATATGCTATCAAAATCGAGCAGAAGCTCAAACAAAAGACACAAAAATTTGAGCATGGGAACCCCTCACAACAAAAGCTAGGAAAGGGCGGCCCCAACCCATAGAAAAAAGGACAGGGAAAATATGGACAATATTAGGACAACCATTCCAAGACACAATCAAATAAGTACACCGGAAATACAAAGAAATATATCGGGAAGTGGTACGACTTCCATAAGAGCCCTTAGCATAACACTGTTGACTGCCACTCAAAGAAGTCATTGGTGGCCAAAGTGAAATCCTCTAAATCAGATGCAGGTTCTGACTCTAAGCCAGAACCATGAATGGGAAGATGGATCATTGACACGAAACCTAGTGCCACCATTGCTACCACCAAGATATAGCCTGGTGAACGAGATGATCTAGAAGAAGGAGATCACCTCTTCCATTCACAGATGTAGGTAAAATTCACCCCGCTGCACTTCATCATTGATAGCGGTAGCCATAAGAACCTCATCTCAGTAGAGGTCATCAAGCGGCTGGCCCTAACAAAAACACTGTACCCACAACCCTACACCATTGGATGGCTCCGCTAAGGAAAAGATCTCCACGTCATCCAACAGTGTCGAATGTCATATGACATAAAGCCCTTCAAAGACGAGGTATTGTGTAATGTTTCTCCTCTCAAAGTTTTTGATTTTCTTTTGGGACAACCTTATTTATGAAAATGTCATGTTGTATATGAGTCTAGGCCTCGTAATGTTATTATTATTTTGAACATGAAATTGTACAGGATACCCAAGGTAGTCCCACCTAGTGTTATTTCATTTATCTCTGCTAATAAATGTAGGAAGGTATTCTCTCAGATGGGGAAGTTTTTCTTCTTCATGATTCACTCTCAGAATAAGTGAAATATCACAACCACATACAGGGTCTCTGCGACCAACCTCTCTACACAACAGAAGAAAGTAGATAAGGTTGTGGAAGAATACTCGAATATCTTCTCCTCACCTACCAAGGTACCTCTTCATTGCTAGGTCAAGCACTCCATCGATCTGACCCCCGATGCATCACTTCCCAATGGGATAGTCTATTTTTTCTCTCTATTAGAGAATGAGGAGATCAAGCGATAGATCCAAGAACTGCTCCACAAGGGGAAAATCCATCCCATTTCATCACCTTGCAGGAGCCCAATTGTGATGGTACAGAATAAATATGGAACCTAACGACTTTTCATTGATTACCATTCTCTCAATAAAATCACAGTTAGAAATAGCTACCTAATTCCCCAAATCGACGAACTCCTTGATCAACTCACAGGGGTCAAATAGTTCACTAAGATTGATCTGAAGTCTGGCTACCACCAGGTCTCGATAGAACAAACAGATGTATGGAAGACCACCTTCAAGTCAAAGGAAGACCTTTTTGAATGGTTGGTCATGCCATTTGGTTTGTGAAATGCTCCAGCCACTTTCATGGGGATGATGGACGATATCCTGCGACCATTCACCAATACTTTTGTAGTGGTGTATTTGGATGACATTCTCATTTACAACAAGACTTGGGCCGAACACTTGCATCATATTCAACAGGTTCTGCACACCCTGCGACATCACAAGCTATATGCCAACTTGGAAAAATTATCCTTCGACATGGATAGGGTCCATTACCTAGGCTACATTGTTGATCAACATGGAATACATGTGGATCCAGCCAATATCCAAGTCATCTGTGACTGGCCAGCACCAACCACACTCACTAAGATTTAGAGCTTCATGGGCCTTGCTAATTTCTACCGCAGGTTCATGTTGGGATTCTCCCATATTGCATGGGCCCTCAGCCAAATAACCATGGACGGTGGTAAGGCTAAATTTGTGTGGGTCCAGTCTGAAAAACAAGCATTCGGTGATTTGAAGTAGCACTTGTGCTCAACCCCAATACTTTCACTACCATACCTGCAACATCCCTTTGAGATCGAGACAAATGCTTCAGGCTATGTTGTGGGTGTCGTTCTCACTTAGCATGGCCACCCTGTGGCCTATCATAGTGAGACACTATCAGATATTGTCCATAAGTACCCTACTTAGGACAAAGAAATGTACTCCATTGTACAAACCTACCGCCAGTGGAGACATTACATTATTGGGAAGGAGACAGTCATCCACATTGTTCATAAGCTATTGAAGTTCATGCAGACACAAGTAAAATTGCAGAATGATCGCAATCAAAAGTTGTCCACATACGTGCAACAATTCCACCTCAATGTCAAGTATAAAACAAGAAGCACCAATTGAATCGATGATTGCCTCAGCAAACCTCCATTCGCGGAACTCACCACGGTGCTAGACTCTTGCAGCCATGAGACCTCTGGATGGCCCCAACTCTATGTCACAAACCCATAATTCACCACCACGTACCAAATGTTGGGTGCAAACGCAGTTGTCGATAATTTCCATCTTTAGGATGGGTTTTTGTGTCATCTGGGCCATATCTATGTTCCATCAAGTGAGCAAGCAAAGTTGATCTAGAAATCCCACTATAGTCAGGTGCCAGGACACTTCGACGTTGAAAAGATAGTGGCAATGCTATATAAACATTTCTACTGGCTGAAACTTCAACAGGAGGTGAACAAGTATATCAGGTCCTGCACTACCTGTTCTATTGCCAAACCGACCACTAAGAAACAAGGCCTGTAGACCCCTCTTCCTACTCCTGACAGGCCATTAGAATCCATCTCAATGGACTACATGTCGGGCCTCCTATCCACCAAGCAGGGAAATGAATGTGTTTTTGTGGTTGTTGATCTCTTTGATAATATGGCGATTCTTGTTGCCTACAAGAAGAACATCACAACAGAGGCCACAACAAGGTTCTTATTTGAATGAGTCTGGGTAGATTTTGGAATCCCACAAATCGTTGTCTCAGATCAGGACAGTCGATTTCTCAGCACATTTTGGTCAAGCCTCTGGTCATTGTTGGACACCAATCTCACCAAATCCACGACCTTCCACCCCCATACAGATGGCCAAACCGAGGTCAGAAATATAATGATTGTGCATATCCTTTGCATGTATAATTCAAAGAAACCTCGCACATGGGATGAGATACTTCCTTATGTCTAGCATAGCTACAACTGAGCCCTACATAGCTCAACTGGCCACATAACCTTTCAAGTGGGGTTGGGATTCCAACCATTGGGTCCCATAGATGTTGCACTTCCCCTTGCAGTCACCTTGATCGACTCATATCCTGCTCCAACTAAAGTTGACAAAGCCACCCGGTTCTTTGAGCGGATCGAGCACATCCTTCAATAGGTTCAAGATATCCTACAAAAGTCCAAGGACAAGTACAAGTACCACCGTGATCAACATTGGGTTCCACATAAGTTTCAGGTTGGTGACAAATTTTGGTTGCACTTGTAGAAAGAACGCCTTACAGGACCCCATCGGAAGATTTTCACACTATGTTATGCACCATACACTATCACCAAGTTCATGGGGGATAATTATTTTGAGCTCAACATTCCTCCTTTCCTTGGCCTTCACCCAGTGTTTAGCGTGGATCTCCTTCACCCTTATTTCCCACCATTATTGGACACCTTGGAAGTAGCAGAACAACTGACACCAAGAGAGCTCAACCCCAACTGCATACAACAGGCATCCATTAATCATATTGTGGACACATAGATCAAGGTCACTCGACAACAAAGGATCCATATTTATCAAGTCGTCAAAGAAGGGTAGCTCCTGCACCAAGGCAGGTGGTGTGCTCACTCAGGGCCAAATTCAACATAAATTACCTCATCTGATGGGGGGAATCAATGCAATGGAGACCATTGCTTCCTAAGGAGGGAGGATTGATCCAAGTGGATATCGTTGGCCACCACCAGGTCCCGATAGAATAGACGGGGGTCAAATAGTTCACAAATATTGATATGAAGTCTGGCTACCACCAGGTCCCAATAGAATAGACAGATGTATGAAAGATCACCTTCAAGTCAAAGAAAGGCATTTTTGAATGGTTGGTCATGCCATTTGGTTTGTGAAATGATTTAGCCACTTTCATGAGGATGATGGAATATATCCTGCGACCATTCACCAATACTTTTGTAGTGGTGTATCTGGATGACATTCTCATTTACAACAAGACTTGGGTCAAACACTTGCATCATATTCAGCAGGTTTTGCACACCCTGTGACAACACAAGCTATATGCCAACTTGGAAAAATTCTCCTTCGACATGGATAGGGTCCATTACCTGGGCTACATCTTTGATCAGCATGGTGTACATGTGGATCCATCCAAGATCCAAGTCATCTGTGACTAGCCAGCCGCAACCACACTCACTGAGCTTCAGCACTTCTTGGGCCTTGGTAATATCTACAACAGGTTCATGTTGGGATTCTCCCATATTTCATGGGCCCTCAGCCAAATAACCAGGGGTGGTGGTAAGGATACATTTGTGTGGGTCCAGTCCCAACAACAAGAATTTGATGATTTGAAGTAGTGCTTGTGCTCAACCCCAGTACTTTCGCTACCATACCTGCAACAACCCTTTAAGATTGAGACATATGCTTCAGACTATGTTGTGGGCATCGTTCTCACTTAGCATGGCCACCCCGTAGCCTATCATAGTGAGACGCTATCAGATGTTGTCTATAAGTACCCTACTTATGACAAAGAAATGTGCTCCATTGTACAAGCCTACCGCCAATGGAGGCATTACATTATTGGGAAGGAGACAGTCATCCACACTGATCATAAGCCATTGCATTTCATGTAGACACAAGTAAAATTGTAGAATGATCGCCATAAAAAGTGGTCCACATACTTGCAACAATTCCACCTCAACATCAAGTATAAAACAAGAAGCACCAATTGCGTCGATGATTCCCTCAGAAGACCGCCAGTCACATCACTCACCACGGTTCTAGAATCTTGTGGCCATGAGACCTCTGGATGGCCCCAATTCTATGTGACAGACCCAGAATTCGCCACCACCTACCAAATGTTGGGTGCAAATGCAGTTGTCGATAATTTCCATCGTTAGGATGGGTTTTTGTGTCATCTAGGCCATATCTGTGTTCCATCAAGTGAGCGAGCGAAGTTGATCTGGGAATCCCACTACAGTCGGGTGGCAGGACACTTCGGCGTTGAAAATATAGTGGCGATGCTATAGAAACATTTCTACTGGCCGAAACTTCGACAGGAGGTCAGCAAGTATATCAGGTCCTGCACTGCCTGTTCTACTGCCAAACCGACCACTAAGAAAGAAGGCCTATACACCCCTCTTCCTACCCCTGACAGGCCATTGGAATCCATTTCAATGGACTAAATGTCGGCCCTCCCATCCACCAAGCAGGGAAATGACTTTTTTTTTGTGGTTGTTGATCTCTTTTCTAATATGACGATTCTGGTTGCCTGCAAGAAGAACATCACAACAGAGGCCACTGCCAAGCTCTTATTTGAACGAGTCTGGGTAGATTTTGGAATACTACAAAACATTTTCTTAGATTAGGATAGTCGATTTCTCAACACATTTTTTTCGAGCCTCTGGTCACTGTTGGACACCAATCTCACCAAATCCACAACCTTCCACCCCTAGACAGATGGCCAAACAAAGGTCGTAAATCTAATGATTGTGCATATCCTTCGCATGTATAATTCAAAGGACCCTCGCACATGGGATGAGATACTTCCTTATGTCCAGCATAGCTACAACTGAGCCCTGCATAGCTCAACCGGCCACATCCCCTTTCAAGTGGGGTTGGGATTCCAACCATTGGGTCCCATAGATGTTGCACTTCCCCTTGCGGTCACCTTGATCGACTCATATCCTGCTCTAACTAAAGATGACAAAGCCACCCGGTTCTTTGAGTGGATCCAACACATCCTTCAATAGGTTCAGGATATCCTACAGAAGTCCAATGACAAGTACACGTAGCACCGTGATCAACATTGGGTGCCACATAAGTTTTAGGTGGGTGACAAATTTTGGTTGCACTTGTAGAAAGAACACCTTACAGGACCCCATCGGAAGATTTTCACACTATGTTATGCACCATACACTATCACCAAGTTCGTGGGGGATAATTATTTTGAGCTCAAGATTCCTCCTTTCCTTAGCCTTTACCTAGTGTTTAGTGTGGATCTCCTTCACCCTTATTTCCCACCATTATTGGACACCTCAGAAGTAGCAGAACAACTGACACCAAGAGAGCTCAACCCCGACTGCATACAACAAGCGTCCAGTAATCATATTGTGGACACATAGATCAAGGGCACTCAACAACAAAGGATCCATATTTATCGAGTCGTCAAAGAAGGGTAGCTCCTGAACCAAGGCAGGTGGTGTGCTCACTCAGGGCCAAATTCAACAGAAATTACCTCATCTGATGGGGGGAATCAATGCAATGGATACCATTTCTTCCTAAGGACGGAGGATTGATCCAAGTTGATATCGTTGGCCACCACCAGGTCCCGATAGAATAGACGGGGGTCAAATAGTTCACAAAGATTGATATGAAGTCTGGCTACCACCAGGTCCCAATAGAATAGACAGATGTATGAAAGATCGCCTTCAAGTCAAAGAAAGGCATTTTTGAATGGTTGGTCATGCCATTTGTTTTGTGAAATGCTCTAGCCACTTTCATGAGGATGATGGATGATATCCTATGACCATTCACCAATACTTTTGTAGTGGTGTATCTGGATGACATTCTCATTTACAACAAGACTTGGGTCGAACACTTGCATCATATTCAGCAGGTTCTGCACACCCTGTGACAACACAAGCTATATGCCAACTTGGAAAAATTATCCTTCGACATGGATAGGGTCCATTACCTGGTCTACATATTTGATCAGCATGGCGTACATGTGGATCCAGCCAAGATCCAAGTCATCTGTGACTGGCAAGCTGCAGCCACACTCGCTGAGCTTCAGAGCTTCTTGGGCCTTGGTAATATCTACAACAGGTTCATGTTGGGATTCTCCCATATTGCATGGGCCCTCAGCCAAATAACCAGGGGTGGTGGTAAGGATACATTTGCGTGGGTCCGGTCCCAACAACAAGAATTTGATGATTTGAAGTAGTGCTTGTGCTCAACCCCAGTACTTTCGCTACCATACCTACAACAACCCTTTAAGATCGAGACATATGCTTTAGACTATGTTGTGGATATCGTTCTCACTTAGCATGGCCACCCCGTGGCCTATCATAGTGAGACACTATCAGATGTTATCTGTAAGTACCCTACTTATGACAAAGAAATGTACTCCATTGTACAAGCCTGCCGCCAATGGAGACATTACATTATTGGGAAGGAGACAGTCATCCACACTAATCATAAGCCATTGCAATTCATGCAGACACAAGTAAAATTGCAGAATGATCACCATCAAAAGTGGTCCACATACTTGCAACAATCCCACCTCAACATCAAGTATAAAACAGGAAGCACCAATTGCGTCGATGATTCCCTCAGCAGATTGCCAGTCACAGCACTCACCATGGTTCTAGACTCTTGGGGCCATGAGACCTATGGATGGACCAAAATCTACATGACAGACCCAGAATTTTCCACCACCTACCAAATGTTGGGTGCAAATGCAATTGTCGATAATTTCCATCTTTACGATGGGTTTTTTTGTCATCTGGGCCATATCTATCTTCCATCAAGCGAGCGAGCGAAGTTGATCTGGGAATCCCACTACAGTCGGGTGGCAGAACACTTCGGCGTTGAAAATATAGTGGCGACGCTATAGAAACATTTCTACTAGCCAAAACTTCGACAGGAGGTCAACAAGTATATCAGGTCCTACACTGCCTGTTCTATTGCCAAAATGACCACTAAGAAACAAGGCCTGTACACCCCTCTTCCTACTCCTGACAGGCCATTGGAATCCATCTCAATGGACTACATGTCGGGCCTCCCATCAACCAAGCAGGGAAATGACTGTGTTTTTTTGGTTGTTGATCTCTTTTCTAAGATGGCGATTTTGGTTGCCTGGAAGAAGAACATCACAGTAGAGGCCACTACCAAGATATTATTTGAATGAGTCTGGGTAGATTTTGGAATCCCACAAACCATTGTCTTAGATCAGGACAGTCGATTTCTCAACACATTTTTTTTGAGCCTTTGTTCACTGTTGGACACCAAGCTCACCAAATCCACAACCTTCCACCCCCAGACAGATGGCCAAACCAAGGTCGTAAATCTAATGATTGTGCATATCCTTCACATGTATAATTCAAAGAATCCTCGCACATGGGATGATATACTTCCTTATGTCCAACATAGCTACAACTGAGCCCTGCATAGGTCAACTAGACACATCCTATTTTAGGTGGGGTTGGGATTCCAACCATTGTGTCCCATAGATGTTGCACTTCCCCTTGCAGTCACCTCAATCAACTCATATCCTGCTCCAACTGAAGTTGAAAAATACACCTAGTTCATTGAGTGGATCCAGCACATCCTCCAATAGGTTCAATATATCCTATAGAAGTCCAATGACAAGTATAGGTAGCATCGTGATCAACATTGGGTGCCACATAAGTTTCAGGTGAGCGACAAAGTTTTGTTGTACTTATAGAAAGAATGCCTTACAGGACCCCATCAGAAGATTTTCCCACTACGTTTTTCACCGTACACTATCACCAAGTTTGTGGGGGATAATTATTTTGAGCTTAACATTCCTCCTTTCCTTGGCCTGCACCCAGTGTTCAGCGTGGATCTCCTTCACCCTTATTTCCCACCATTATTGTACACCTCAGAAGTAGCAGAACAACTAACACCAACAGAGCTCAACCCCAACTGCATACAACAAGCATCCATTGATCATATTGTGGACACATATATCAAGGTCAATCGACAACAAAGGATCCATCTTTATCGATTCGTCAAAGCAGGGAAGCTCCTGCACCAAGGGAAGTGGCGCTCTCACTCAGGGCCAAATTCAACAGAAATTTCCTCATCTGATGGGGGGAATCAATGCAATGGATACCATTGTTTCCTAAGGAGGGAGGATTGATCCAAGTAGATATCAGTGGCCATCCACCTTTTCCAACTGGCTCAAAACAGTTTTCTGGCAATTTTGGTAATTTACTATTTTTAGCAGTTTTTCACTTCCGGAGCCGTTTTGAGGCCCTAAATGATGTTTTTTGGGAAAACGGGGAGAAATATGGAATTTCCTTCGATATTTCCCCCAAAATGAATCTCCTTGATGATATATTTCCAATGGTCTATCATACACCTAAAACGAAGATCATATGGAAAAGTTACGACCCTGACAAGTTGATGTACTAACTTACCCAAACGGGGCCCACATGACTTTTGGCGCTTCATCCCCTCAGGTTAGGTTTTTGGATGTCTAGGGTTTTTGGCATTCCTATTTATTCTAAAAAGGCCTTCAGAGTCTCATTTTAATCATCTTCTTGCGAATGAGCGCAGCCATCACATCTCTTCTCAGAGATAAGCCGCCACCATTCCAACAAGCTTGTTTCCACTGCATTTTACAGTTTCAGCTTATTTCCTTATTGAATAGAAAACCAGTTTTACTATATCTCTGTTATTTTGCATTAAGAATCTGTTAATAATCTATATTCATTTCATTCTAATCATAAAATCTAGATCATTACATTTGTAGCATACAATATTTTTGTCCATCAATGGGGAAAATGAATTATAACTTATGTTGAAAAATCCATGATTATTTCCATATCTTCTATTTACACCATTCATGTTTCTTGCATAGTTGTCCCTTTCATTGATTCTACAATTAATTGCCTTATATCCAAAAATTTTGCAAGTATAACAATGCCAATAAAGAAATTTTGATACCTGGGAGTAAGTGACCTTCTTTGTGATGTAGTCCATCTGGGTTCATGATCTACTCTTTTGTAGTTTGCTTCATACTAATTGAATCTTCTTTGATTCCTGAAGGTAGGAGGTCTTCTTGGATATTCATCTCTTTTGTAATCAATCCCTCTTTCTGGTATCCTGGTCAACTTCTCATCAATTGTCTGTGTAGTTCTTTCTTCAACCTTCTTGTTGGGATTTTCATATTCTTTGTATGAAGTTTCACCTATGCATCCAAGATTTGTTAAGTCTTTTGGCACTTGAGATTTTCTTAAGCTCTTCCTCAATGAGACAACTTCTTGTTCAAGTTTCTCACAATATTCTTCTTTCTTCATCATTTGGACATTCTTTACTTCTATTCTTCTTTCTTTTTCGAGTAGATTTTTCAAGGAAATGGTTTGTTCTCTTAGTTTCTCAAAGTCTTCTAATTGTTTCTTCAAGCTTACAACTGTCTTTTCACAACTACCCAATTCACTTCTTAGTTTTCTATGCATGTCTTTGAGATTGTTATTTTCAATCTCAACATGCTTCAATTTTTTAAGATTCTCATCTTCTTGTTGAATCATTTATGCTTCATGATTTTTTTCTTCTTCATTGGACTTTTCTTCTTCAGTGTCATCTCTTTGAATCCTTGGATTAGGACATTCAAATTCAACATGTCCTACTCCTTCACAATTAAAGAAAAATAACTAAACTCTATTTTCTTCTTTGAAATATGAGATGTTGTAATTTGCTTCAACTTCTTCTTCTTCTTCTTCTGCTTCTTCCCTTGCATAAAGTTCTTGTAACTTGTCCTAAATCTATTTTTCTGATGCACATGATCCCACCTTGGATTTCACTGAATCTGTCAATCCATCCAGGATGGTATCTATTGCCAATTTATTGTTCCTTTTCTCTTCCTTCTAAGCTGCAGTCTTTGGTTTCTTCAAAGCATTGTATCTTGAAGAAACTGAGAACCAAACATCTTCCCCAAGAGCTTTCAAGTAAGTTTCCATTCTATTACTCTAGTATTCAAAATTGCTTCCATCAAATGGTGGAATCCCATTTGGAATGTTGTCT
>SNQJ01S0067808.1:29242-48031 GCA_010110895.2 Picea sitchensis | reverse complement strand
TTCCTACCCCCAGTCGACCTTGGGAATCCATATCTATGGATTACATGTCGGGCCTTCCTTCTACTAAGCATGGCAATGACTGTGTTTTTGTAGTCGTCGACTGATTCTCGAAGATGTCCATTATGATAGTCTGCAAGAAGAATATCACAGCAGAAGCCACTGCTAAACTCTTCTTTGAACGAGTGTGGGTACACTTTGGGATACCACAATCTATCATCTCAGATCAGGATAGCAGGTTCCTCAGTACATTTTGGTCCAGCCTCTAGTCAATGTTGGACACCAAGATCACCAATTCCACAGCTTTCCATCTGCAAACTGATGGCCAGAAAAAGGTCATCAACCGGATGATTGTACACATTCTGTGCATGTACAACTCAAAGAATCCATGCACATGGGATGAGAGCCTCCCCTATGTACAACACAGCTACAACAAGGCTCTCCATATCTCAACCAGCCACAACCCCTTTCAAGTGGGCTTGGGATTCCAGCCACTATGTCCCATTGACATAGCCATTCCATTTCCAGCTACTCGGGCAGATTGAGCCCATGTCCAGTCTGAGGCTGACAAGGCAAACAACTTCATTGAGTGCATTCAGCACATCCGCCAACAAGTTCATGACATCTTGGACAGAGACAATTCTAAGTACAAGAAACGACATGATCAACATCGGGTGCCACACAACTTCCAGGTGGGCGACAAAGTGTGGCTACATTTGCAAAAGGAGTGCCTCGCTGGACCCTACCGCAAGATTCGCCTGCTCTAATATGGGCATACACCATCACCAAGGCTATATGGGACAATGCCTTTGAGCTCGGTGTTCCACCATTCCTTGGTCTGCACCCAGTTTTCAATGTGTACCACCTTCAGCCCTACTTTCCACCTCTACTAGACACATCCGACATGGCAGAACAAATCACACCAACAGAGTTAAAACCAGATTGCATGGAACAAGACACAACTGATCGAATTATGGACACACATATCAAGAACACCCACCAATAGAGGATCCAACTATATCGAGTTGTCAAAGCAGGCCAACTCCTTCACCAGGGCAAGTGGCTCACCTGGGACCAAGTTCAGCAAAAGTTTCCTCATCTCATGGAGGAACTCAACGCAATGGGGACCATTACTTCCTAATGGGGGAGGACTGATCCAGGTGGATATTGGTGGCCACCCACCTATTCCACTTAGACCCACACCATTGTTTCTTTCAGTTTTTCAGTTTCCTTAATTGTAGCACAATTTACTATTTCTAGCAGTTCTTCGGGTCCTGAACTTCCAGAGTTGTTTTGAGGCCCTAAATAACACTTTTTGGGCATGAATGCTCTGGCGAATATGAATCTGTTTTGGACTTGATATTCACTATCAACAGTGCATTCCTTAGATAGATCTTTCTAACAATGTATCATGTGCGTCAAACAGAGATAGTATGCCAAAGTTACGACCCCGAGAAATTGATGTACCAATTTACCCCAACGAGGCCCATATTCTGGTGTTTCATCTCCTAGGGTTAGGTTTTTGGATGTTTGTGGTTTTCCATTGTTTCTCAGTAATATATAGGCCTTCGAGCCTCATTATAATTGGCAGTTCATAGGCCAGTAGCCTCCACATCTCTTCTCAGAGATAAGCTACTAGCACCCTAGCTAGTTTATTTCCATTCTATCTATAAGCATTTTTCAGTCATTTGTTATTAATGAAATGAAGTCTTATTTCCGTTGCATCTCTGCGTTTATGTGTATTTTTGTATTTCATTGTGTTCCTACATAAATCCAGATCAGTTTTTTACCTTTTTGAGTTTATTTATGAGTCTGTTGAGTCTTTAAGGGATTCTGGTCACATGTTGGTTCCATACAAGTTCTCCCTACCTTGTCAGTTTGATTGTTTCATTTCTTTTTTTCAATAAGTACATAGGTTTTTGTAGCCTGATGTGGGTCAGCACGTGTACATACGCACCCCTTATTTATAGACATCCCACGTACATACGTAGGTTCCTTAAGCATCAATAGCGTACATGTGTCAGGAAACTGTTTTTAAGAAGGGGCGGTCAACCTCTTCCCTGATTGAGGTTTTACTTCTCAGGGTTTCTTAATAGAGTTCAGTGTCTCTGTTTTTACAGTTGAAGCTTGGGTTAGGTTCAATTTAAAAGTATTCTTGGTCTTGTGTTTCCTAGAAATGAATACACGATTCTTGGCCATGAATCTTGTATTCATCAGTTTCTTTTAGAATCTTTTGTTACCTCTGCTTTGATTGGAAGAAAATATAAAAAAAAAACTTAGTTTGTTAGGTATCCTTATTTCTTGGCATTTTCTTTGCATTGTTATTTGAAAAAGAAAAAGAAATTATCCTAGTATTGTGTTTTCTTCTTATCTTAAAAGAATTTCAAAAGAAAATAAGAAATATAATCCTTCTTTGCTAGTGTTCTTAGAAGTTTTCATTTTTCGCATGAGTCTTAACAACATCAGTTGCACTACCATACCCTTTGAGTTAATCAAGCCATTAAAATGAACGCTAAACTTAAAATCAACTAGAATTTATGTTTGTAGGGTCAATCAACTAGTTTAGGCTAGAGCCTTGAATTAGGTTGGAGAGGAAACTCTTCAAGGCTTATAAACAAACATTGGAGTCAGAGCTAGGGAGTGTAAAAAGTCCAGTAAATGTGAAATTTATCCGGGACCCCCCTCTAACACAGGGGATAAACACGAAGTCACGTAAGGAAAGGTAGCGGAGATAACCCCTCCAAAGTCAGACCAAGCATATTGGGGAACGCATATTGAGGACTTTTCATGGGATATTGTAGGTCGCATTTTCCTACAGAGCTTCATCGACCTAAAATCTGTTCAGGATCCTCAGTTGTCTTTCGAACCACTTTCTTTCGAAACCCTCAATAGGTTTCGGGCTTGTTACCCTGCTCATTGTGGTCCACCCGACTTTCGACTGTACCCACCTGGTGATTGTTCGTGAGCTGGAAACTTAGTTTCCTTTATTCTAGGGACTTACACAGGTGACTGCGGGGGTATATTGTGGTACCTAGGTAGACGTCAGGCCATGCTTTGTAGAGTATACTCGGAAGGTGCTTCCATGTTCGAGTTGCACTTGCACCAGTAAGTTTCTCTAGTGTTGGCTGGCGTAACTATTCTTCCTACTAGTTAGTCATTTGCTTGATTTTCCTTTAGGAAATTTTAGTGTGTTCTCTGTTCTCCCTAGTTTTTTTTAGTGAGTTAGTTAGTCATTTCTTTGGGTATCTGACCTAAGGTGGTAGATTTCCCACTCCTCCAATCATGAGGACTTTTTGGTCTTATGCTTAGAAACATGGAACCACCTCTCTATAGGCGTTGTTTGTATACCACTGGTTCGCCAGAGTCAGTGTGTGAGACTTTTACGGACTTGAACGATCCCACAAGGGAAGAACCTGTGAATAAGATATTCATGGCTAAATTTACTAATGATACCAACCAAGGAACCCCTTCGAAATGGGATCCTTGTGCTTTTCCTTTCTTCGAAAAATTGGTGTCCCTTTGATGGCCACTTTGTACATTTCTGGGTTGAATGTGGGACTATCGGTTTGGTTGGGTACCATTCCAAATGTCTCGAATGCTCTTGTTGCTTCTTAGTTAAGCACTTTATTTCATGGGCACCATGTTGATGTTCCTTCATCAATGAATTATTTTCCTCCACCTTCTTCGACCTCTGGTGAAAGTACAGTTACTAGTAACCGAAAGTCTAAACGAAATAGAAAGAGGAAGAATAGGAGGCATAAATCACCAACCTCTGTGAGTCATGTTGGAGATAGGTCGACAACCTCTGCAAGTCAATTTGAAGACCAGCACCCAGCCTCTGCAAATCATGTTGGGGGAAAAATTCCAGTCACTGGTAGTCATACTGGAAATAGGTCTGTAGCCTCTGCTAGTCATGATATCGACCAATCACCAACCTATGCAAGTCATGTAAGTGATATGTCAACAACCTCTGCTAGTCATGTTGGGGACAAGAAACCAACCACTACTAGTCATGCTTGGGGCATTGATTCTGTCGAGAAACCTAGACAGATAGGATGTAAGCCTAAGTTCCCTTGTAATATTTGCAAGGGAGATCACCTTACTCATTTGTACCCTGGCATTCCAGAGGTACAAATATTGTGGTCCCTGTCTATAAGCTATTCTGATTTCGAGTCTTCTGAGGTTTCCTCACAACCTATTCAACCAGTGGTTGATAAAGTGGCCATGTCGATGTAGTCCTCAGTTGATCCCACTCTTCTCTTGGAGAGTGTCAAGTCTACCAACGTGGTTGCATCGATGCAGTCTTCGACTGATCCCACTCCTCTTTGGGGGGGGTGATGTGCCTGTAGACCATGTTGTCTCACAGCCTATTCAAAAAGTGGTTGAGAAAGTGGTCACACCGATGCAGGCTTCGGCTGATACCACTCTTCTTTTGGAGAGTGTCGAGTCTACCAAAGTGGTCATGCCAATGCAATATTTGTCTGATCCCACTCTTCTCTTGGGGAGTGATCTGTCTACCGACTATGTTTTTAACATTTCTAGTTCAGTACTTTCAGAACAAGGGGGAATTTTTCTTGCTTTGAGCACACCCCCTCCAATCCCTAGGATGGTTTCCTTTGATTGGAATGACCTTGTTGAGCCTCACCTTCCTTATTCTACACCTTTTCAAATAAGGGTTGAAGTTAATTCAACAAACATTTATTGATGTATTGTGGATGAAGGAGCCTCTACAAGTATTTTGTCCTCCTCGGTTTGGAAAGTCTTGGGATCTCTTGAGCTTGTGTTTGCTTCGCATGAGTTTTTGGCTATTAAAAAACATCCTAGTGAATGTTTGGGGGTTATTCCTCAGTTGCCTATCTCGTTAGTGGTGAAAGTCCCATTAGATTTTAATATGCTTCTCGAGCGTGATTATGTATATGCTATGAACGTTGTGGTGTCTACACTCTTCCGGGTGATGCATTTCTCTCACAATGGAAGCATTGTCACCATCGACCAGCTGGAATATGATAATCACCATCCTAATTCGACATTAGTTCAGGATGCCCCTTTATATGTTCCTAGTGTTCATGTAGACTCTACCCCGCCACGGGTTAATTATGTGGCGTCTTATCCTTGGTGTTCAATTGCTTATGAGCAGGAACCTGTGAAATCATGTTTGCCTTCTCGAGACTTGGTCTCAACAATTGATCCATTGGTTTATCCAATGGGGGCATGGGAGCCCTTGCTTCCCCCTCTTGGTCCAAGTGATCTTGAGTCTCATTCTAAGTCTAATCTCATTGTTTGTACATCCTCAATCCCTCGTACTTGTGATTCTTCAATGATAGACTCTGCCAGTTCTGGCCAGAGTCTCCATCATCATATGGAATATGGTTAGTTTACTTCACCCTTTGGGACTATCGACCCTTGTTTGCGTGATTTCTTGGATTTTTAATTGCCTTCAAATGAGGCTATCCTTGAAGCCATGACTACGGTTTCTATACCATGGGAGGACTTACACCGTGGTTTGTGTTTTCTTCCCTTTTGGGAGACTTTCCAAGTTGACTATCGAAGAGAGTCTTGGTCTAAGCCTAGCAGTGGGCTCTACCTGAACCAGTTTCATACTTGATTCATAGCCCCCTAGAGTCTTCTTTAGGCTCTTTTTAGACTCTCTAAACATGAAAATATTGACGAGCGATCTTGTTGTCCTTCACGTTCGCCAAACTAAAAATTGAAGGCACGTTTGTCCAGTGGTAGTTTATCCCTATTTTGGTCCAGATGGTCAATTTTATGAACAAACGTATACTCTAGGAACTTCGGTTTGCTAGAAGAGTTTTCTCAGGTATAAATTTAACCCTTTTTGGGGCTTGAGGGACTAAATTTACAAAAAAATAACCCCCACGGAGTCCATAGTTAAGCTCTTTTCAGACTCCCTAAAATTGAAAAGATCATCAAGTGACCTTGTTCCTTCACACTTGTTAATTGGTCCAGAAGAACATACTACATGGAGTCCATAGTTAAGATCTTTTCAAACTCCTTAAAATTGAAAATATCACCGAGTGACCTTGTTCCTTCACACTCGTTAAATTGGTCCAAAAGAACACACCATATGGAGTCCATAGTTAAGCTCTTTTCAAACTCCTTAAAATTGAGAATATTGTTGAGTGATATTGTCTGTGTCACACTCATTAAAATGGTTCTGAATAGACGTCTTTTCGGTGCTATTTTATCTCTTTTTCGAGCCGACTAGACCATTTTCGAAAAACATACCCCAGTGGAGTCTTCTTTTACATTTTTTCAGGCTCTCTAAACATGAAAACCCCACCAAGCCTACCTTCTCTGGGCTAGTGAAACTTGCATTGAAGGGGGTTTCATCGTGTCCTGCTAATCGCATTTTCATCTCTGTGTATTTGGCCTAATTTCAACTCCATGTTGCTCTCAACTGAACCTTTGAAGCATGCGACCTGACACCTTGACCCATAGAGGAATTCCCCCCCGAGTGTCCTTTTCTTGCACATGTCTCCTCGCTATGAGCATTAGTGTGTTCCTTGCGCTTGGAACTAGTATTATTGTGACACTCATTCCTCCTTTGTAACGTAGCATTCTTTTATTCTTTTTCAATCTCTTTAAAAATATTGAAAAAGACAAAAAAATCAAATATACCCCAAAAAGAGGACTGGAAATATATTTTCTTTTCTGGCAGCACAATGAGTTGCCCTTGGACAAAGCACATATTTTTGTTTGTTCATCAAGCTTTGGGATTTAATATGACCTTAGGAATTTGTTCTCATTACATAGAGTTGTGTCCTCCTCTGTTTGGTTATCCTTCCAAACACATGAAGAGTTTGAGTTGCCTCATGCATCATGAACTTATGTCAATGTCATGTTGCCTGAGTCTGATCATATGTCATGATATTGTCCAAGGTAAGTTTTACCCATCCTACGTCATCCTTTCTTCAGTTTGTCTCTTGACTTCATGCCCGACCATCCTGAAATTCCAATCAAGTCCTTGTTCGAGATAAATGAAGTTCTCTGCCTCATCACCGAGATCCTCTTGTCTATTCCGGACGAGACGTCGAAGACCTCTGGGTAGTGAATTCGTACACTCATATTACACTCCTACCCGAGTTTTGAATATCTTGAAGTTGTTGCTCGAGCTCTGAAGGCCTCATCTCCATCCATAAGGAATCATTGGCTTCTTGAAGATGCATACTATACATGTATATCTTTGATTTTGAGATGTAGATCCATTGTGTATTGCTCACAGATACACTTTATATAATTATATGACATGGATATGTGGTTTATTTGATTTCAAGCCATGATTTATTTCATCTCGATCATGGGTATGCCCACCTCGGAGAGACAATTTTTATTTTTGCAGATGGCACCTCCTGAACTCTGGTCCCGGGCTCACTCGCTTCGTACATTGGTGAAGATTGTGTAATGTATTTCGACTATCAAATGCTCTTCTAACCTCACACATTAGGGGGCATCTATTATAACCCTAAATTGCACCATACATGCATACCTATCATTTGGCCCTCTTACATGCATACCTGGCTTTTGGCCCTCTTACATGCAAATTTTTCCAAGCCATCACTGAGCAGCTCTTATTAAAAACACTATTTTTGAAGATGTGCAGGCCTTGCACCACTACTTCCCATATACACACACTTTATGCACCACTACATACCACATACGTACGCTATATTCACCATTACAACCCGCGTATACTTGCAAAAGTTGCAAAAATTAAAAAGTTGCAAGGAATTCATTGAGATTACGGGCTATTGGGTAGTTTCCCAACTGATCTATCGCCTATAGCCCATCACCCAACCGAATAACCTTCCTTTTGTCATATAAAAGGAGGTTTTGGGATATAATTCCTAAGAAAATCATAAGAACAGTGAAACTCTATCTGTTTCACATCCCCTCCTTGCCCCAAATAATTGCAGCCACCTTGTGAGATTTGCATCAGAATTTCCCATTCTTGATTTTTCCTCTATCATAAGCCTATGTCATTTACCTAGAAGAGGTATGAGAGGATAAATATATGTGGAAATGTAGTTGGATCTTGGTAAATAGGAGCTCCGACCAGGTTCGTGGAGCAGTCGTGAACCTTTGTTGTAAGTAAACATTGTGATATCAATAAAAGAAATACTTTTCCTGTCCCGAAATATGATGTGTCAAATGTTTGTATTTGGTTTATGTTTCATTGTAACATCTAACCCATGATTTATATATGATATGCATGTTTGTAGTTCTCTTTTTATCTATTTGTGAATGTAGGTCAGCCTTAGGAGGAGGCTTGCAGTCAATGGAGCTATCAAGCGCGAGAGAATCAACATCAAACACAAAGTAAAAGGTAAAGTTACCTGATATTTTCACTTTGTCTTCCATGTATGAATCTGGGGTGTATTCAGGGTAGTTAGAAAAGTAGGACACTTTTAGACGGTTAGATATTCCTACATGTTCAACCATAGTGTAGTCCATAGGGGGGTTTTCCTGCTATAGCAAGACACCATTTAGATTGGTGTATGGACAATAAGAAGTGGTGCCATTAGAATTTTTGGTACCTACCTTGCGCATAGCAGCAATCACCAACATGATAGAATGAGGCACAGTACAAGAAAGACTAAGTCGATTGATGGACATGGAAGAATATAGGATTCTAGTAGGATTTCACCAAGAAGTACAAAAAGCAAGGGACACAACTTGGCATGACATACATATTAAAAGGAAGAGTTTCAAGGAGGGAGACCTAGTCTTGGTGTATGACAGTAAATTTCTTCAGCATCCAGGAAAATTTAGAATGCATTGTTTGGGACCATATGAACTGAAGACTGTCACAGAGGGGGGAGTTGTATAGTTGAAATATTTAGGAGGTACATAAATCAAAGGAATGATCAATGGGAGTCGACTGAAATTGTATAGGGACAATCAACCTTCTAGTACTTAGAAATTTACCACGCAGTAAGAAGATATGTATATAGTGTATTATAGTAGAAGTAAGGGAGATAAAATGAGAAAAAAAAATAAAAAGAAGGAAAGCAATAAAAAGTAAAAAGGGGATAAAAATAAAAACAGATTGGCGCACATGGAGGGTCTTGACAGAACAAAATTGGTAGAATAGAACAATGTGATGCAAGAAAACTAGGGTTCTAAAATACTATGCTCAAAAGAGAATTTAACGGGTAGAAAGGTACAACGGGAAGGAAACACTGCAAAAAGTGAAAAAGAGACAATTGTCAATGTGGCACAACTATCACTTCTTTGTTCCGTTATAAAGTCAAAAAAAGGGGGGAAGCAACCCATTGTGTTATTTTCTAAGGAGAAGAATGCAGAGTCGAGTGGAAGAGTGATAGAGTGTGAATTTTTGCTACCATCTATCGATGTGGAAGCCTGTAGTTCGTATTTCCTCACCATGTCACCATCGAGGGTTGGAGCATCGAGCATAACCAGACAAAACATACAGAGTATCACTCGAGTGCCAAAAACTGGAACAAACGAGATGCCTACAGTAGTGGATGTGGATGAAATCCACACACTGTAGTATGAGTAGACCACATTACATGTGTAAGAGGAGAAGGAACCCGCACAGGATCCCAAGAAGCCAGAAGAGGACGTCGAACAGACAAAATCCGATGGGTGTGGGGGAAAAGGGCCGCAACAAGAAGAATTCACCATGGGTTCCATGCAGCAGGACCTAGAGCCAGAACCAGAGCATGAAAAAGATCAAGAGGTTGTACTAGAGGTAGGGGTATCATCCCCATAAGGGATTAAGAAGGTGTGAGAAGAAATCATTGCATAAGGCGTACAACACATAAAGGAAGAACCGGGAATAATGATGCAAAAAATTCCTAAGGGAGTGAAGATCGAAGATAACATGATAGGATGGGTCAAGGGCCTCAAATATTCTAACCATGATGTCTCTGACGCCATAAGTTCCTAGATTTGGAAGCACAAAGCTACCTAGAGAGCAGAGCAGAAGGCCCATCATGCACACCACTATTGGAGCCTGCTCAATGGATCATGAGACTGTACAACACCATCATCATGAAATTATTAGACATATCGCACTTCGAGCGTGGGAAACACATAAACATATGTTTCAAACAACTATTATCGAGGGTGCACAGAGGCATCTTGTGGATGGATAGGCCAATGCCTATCAACATCGACCTCATCGCAATGATTATAGGGCTACCCACAGATGGAGAGAAGCCAGAACAATACCTAGAAGACAAAACTAAGGAGAAATCCATCTCATATGAGATTAAAGCAAAGTATGGTGAAGAGAGGGGTAACAAACGTATCGGGATCAGCAACATCAATGATGCTTTGACATGATTTGCAACAATATTGCTTGATTGAACATTAATGCACAAGTGTCATTAAGAAGAAGTGCTTGCAGGAGTAGTAGCAGTTGTGGCACAGTGCGCAAAGGGGAGGTTGATGAGTTGGGCCCCTTATCTGCTAAAATCGTTCCTTGGATACTAAAAGGGCGTGCAAGACTAAGGCTCTGAGTTCCATTATTCATGGTTACTCATCCTCATTACACTTATGGGGTGGCAGAAACCCACATACAAAATGTTCCTACCAAGGATGGGAAAATGTGGCACAACACGCTACACATCTCTTCGTAGTACACTTGATCTAAAAAAGAAGAAACTTAATAGTGACATGTCTGTGATGTACTTGACAGAGATCCAAGATAGAGTCACATATACATGGAGGATTCCCATATAAACTTTCCAGGAGTTTGGAAAGATAGCGAACTTCCAGGCATTGTGCTACAATATGTGGCTACACGCAAAGAGGGATCCAGCTAAGGAGTGGTTTTATTTGAAGTATTGTGTAACATTGCAGGACATCCAGATGGATTTCTAGTAGTGGCCTGAGGAGTGGAGAGTGCCAACAATCCCAAATATGGTGCCAAGATCACGAACGAGGATGTAGGATAGAAGAGTCCCTATGCAACAGGTAGGCACAAATGGAGCAAGCACCAAGAAAAATATGGCACAAGGCCAGGAAGGGGACAACACTCCCATCAAAAATAAAACCAAAATTAAGAAGCCATCCCAACATGGATCTACATAGGGATCATTGCACACATATTAGACAACAAGAGAAACAACAGAACAAGTGCACCCGAAGGAAAAGCAGACAGAGACACAAGAATTCTCAATGGAGGAAGGAGAAGGGAAGGATACTGACATGGATACACAGATTCCAAAGGTATCTGAGCCATCATATGCCCAAAGGAAAAGGTCAAGGGAGAAAGAAAGTGGCACCAAGAAGAAGGAAAATGCCCACAGGAATCTCATGGAAACATCATTGATGCAAGACAATATGTATTTGATAGCCACGATATTAGAGGATCGAATGTTAGAAGTGTGGGAGAATGTCGAGAACCACAGAGATTCAATTTTGGAGCAAATCCAAGAGGTGAAAACTATGCTTGAGCATTTAAAGGTCAAAACAGAGTAGCAACAACAAAAGACAACAGTGCTAGTGAAAGAAGGGGTATCGATGGGAGAGATAGTGCAGATCATGGTGCATGGGAGTGTAAACTTCAGGATTACTCCCAACATGTTGTTCATGGATGAGGAGATAATGCAGAGGCCATTGGGAGACATTGAGACGATGGACTTGGCGTTTCCCAAGATTCCAACTAAAGCGTTGTATAAATTACAAGTGAGCATCATGCAGGAGATTCATTCYAGAGCAAGGTCGGATGCGACGAAATTATAATTGGCGCAKGAAGACAACACCTCACCGAAGGAGGAACTTATCCAGGAAGGGCAGGAGATAAATATAGAATAGAAAAAAGTGGAGGATATGGAAAAACAGATAAGTGGATTATTTCAAGCCATCCCATATCCGAAAAGATCTTTTAAACGACAATGGTTGAGTTATTTTGCATGAGTTAAATTACCAATTAGGAAACTGAATGAAAGAGGAATAATTATAGATGAAACATATCATCCATTAAGCAATATACAGATCTAGAAATAAGCATGAAGAACAACAAACCATAAAACACCAAAGTGATAACGGAGTTTGGCAATCTCGCCTACATCTTCGGGCCTTTGTCTCAGTGGGTGAGGCTTTCTTATTTTTGTTCGAAGCTTTATATGTACATCATGAAAGTTCCAATGCATTAAAAAAATAATTTGGTCGTGTTCTACCAGATCTCAAGAACCCATCAAAACTGACGGCACTGAAAATGGATGAACGAAACTCCCAAAAATGGCTCGCAAAGGTGCGCTCCTCAATAGATTCCCTGCATAAAAATGGATTTGCCTCAATATTTCAACAAAATTTCTCTTCTCAGAACTCCCTTTATGGATTCAAGAGCCTCTGGTTTATATAAGCCTGAAGTTGGTAATAAACTCCCAACTTCCCCCCAAGATCTGGCCTCAAAAAGGGCCCAAGATCCTCCAAAATAGGATTAAAGCTCCCAATATCAGGCTAAAATCCATTAAAAATCATATAATAAGGTGGAAAACCCACTAAATTCCAAAACAGGGCACAACCCCTTTATCTCTGTGTTCCTGGTCATATTGGGTGCCTCCATGTGCCCCTTGACTAGTGTTGATTCGCTAGCCCCCTCCGATTCGGGGTACTTGGTCACATTGCAGGGTCGTGTGGTCGCGGGTTATGCATCCACGCGCTCAATATAAAAGTTATAAGCCCCGGTATTTTGGCCCACATTCTAGCGCCCTGGTCGGTGGGCTAGCCCAACCGACCGGGCGCTAACACCTTTATCCATGTGAAGGTTTCCCCCTGTGGACACATGGTGTATTCAAATGTGTTAACGTCGAAAACCGAGGGAAATTGCCACCCAACTCCATGCCATCCATTATATGAGTTATGGACATAGAAATAGGCCACATGGTATTCGCTCTGGGGATAGGGATAGGCCCCAACTCTAACTCCACCTGCATTACACCTCGTTCAAATTAAAATATATGGCGCCAATAGTTGTTAAGACCCACCGTGTAGGCGGGCTGGTAGCCCGGCCTACGTGAAAGATTTGGAACCCATGGAAGTCATGGGTTTGACCCCCACAAAACCATAAACTTTTGTCAAACAACTAATGATCCAATAAAGGGGTGCCACATGACAGCCCGAGACTGGGCCACGTGACACCATCACATTCTTCCACAAACCAGCCATGTGTCAAGATACCATTCAACCACATCAGCAACATTGCTCAGTCAACACACTTGCCACATCAACACACTGTACCTACCACTATACCTTGCCACATCATCATGTGAGACATGTCACCCGTGCAGTGGTGCCACATGTTACACTCTGACTGGTCCACCTATACCTTCCCACATCAGTGCCAACATACCATACCACATCAGATGTACTGCCATACGGCCTATATAGTTAGCTGCAACATGGCACTATACGGACTGTACAACCATCAAATTTTGCATGTTTGGAAAAATGAACAGAATGTGATATCTTTCGCATACGACGTTCGTTTTATCACGTTCAAGTTGCATTGGGTTCATATCAACAATTTCTATGAACGAATCTATTTTGAATCCATTCTGAGCACTTTTATTTTTAGGCCTTCCTAGACCCATTTTGGTCCTGGGATCCAATTTTGGATCACACCTCCCCACTGAAGACCTTTTGGTCCTCCAAAAGGTTACTGAATAGTCATCAAGTGTAGGATAGACCACCCAGCTTGTTCTCTGTCTTTGAACTCTGTCTTGTGCACATGTCTCATCAAGATCAACTATAAAAAAATCATGATAACTAACAACATATTGTTAGCCATTTGTACTCTATCACATCTTACTGAAGCCACTATCATCCATGTTGACAACATTACTAATGATRGCATCAAAAATATGAMTACGAATGAGATAATATGTTTGTAATATTTACACRACATTAGCTTATCTTAAAGCAAAGTGTGATTGATCTTCCATTCTACAATCATCTCCTATTCTTTCTTAAAATTGATTACTTGATTTGAAGCAATTATAGGTGTGTTKCTTGCATGAGTTTCCTTTCTTAAGTGTTCCATTGTTTGAAGAGATTTATTTGCCTTTAAATCATGAGCATGAACAACATATTATTGACCTGCTTTGGTTAAGTGATATTGATTCTTTTCCTTGTAGAAKATTTATTTACGATCATACAAGTAAGGAATACCTAAGACCATTCCACATTCATTGAGTGGAACCACATCGCATGTTACCTCATCCACAAACTTAGATGAAATTTCAAACTTTAATGTGCATTTATTTGTTATGTTCAATTGATGATTGTTGCTTATCCATTTAAGTGTGTAAGGATTATGATGCACATGAGTGTTTAATCTGAATTGTTTAACCAATTCTTATGAAATCAAGTTAGATTGAGATCCATTATATATGACCCTTATGTGAAACAATTTACTTCTAGCATTAAATCCATCACCGATTTTACCTATCAAACCAACCAATGAGACTTTAGATTCATCACATGAATCTGATCCCAAGTCTGTTGGTTGTGTTGTTGTTGCAACTATTTGCCTCCCTTTCCTTTCTTTGAACCACTTCGGTCTCTTCTCGAGATGCAATTTCCAACAATGGTCCTCATCATGCCCTTCTTTATTGCAACACTTACAAGAGGTCTTCTCTTCCTTTCTTTCCACTGAATTTGCATTATTTCCATTCCACTTCCTTTTGTCCTCTTTCCTTGAAGACGATTCCCCTGATACACCAACTCTTGTTTTCCCTTCTTCAATGTATGTCTCTTGAACAAATACCTCATCAATATTAGTAGGTCCAAACATGAAAAATATGTTTTGAATATGTGTAGGTAAACCTCCTATATACTTCATAAGAGTTTCTTAGGTATGTAAAGGAATATCTAACATAAATGCCATTACGAAATCCATCTGTGTATTCTTGCACTGTTTGTCCTTTTCTTAGTTTAAGACCTTGCCATTCAATTAAAGCTTTCTCTTTATAACCCAAAGGATAGAATTGCTTTCTAAGTGTAGAAATAAAAGCTTTCCATGATGGAAATACATTACCCACTTGTTGTGTGCCATTTTTCAACTTGCTTTGCCACCAGATGAGTGGTGTGCCTACAAGTCTAAGCAATGCCAACTTGATTTGAGTTTCCTCATCCTTGATTTGTTGCACACTGCAATAAGCCTCCATCTGTCTAACCCAATTTTCAAGTCTCTCTCCATTGATTTCACCATCATACATGGGTAATTCAACTTTTACATCAAGCTTAAGTAAAGACATTTCATGTTTATGTTTATGGACATGTTTTCTTGTAGTGGATTTAGAAATTGAACTTGAAGAAGAAGGAGAAGAAGGAGGTGAAGGAGGAATTTGAGGAGGATCCTCTCCTTCTTCACTTTTTACCTTTGAATATTCACCTAGATTTGGTCTCTTCCATTCCAAGTAATCCTCATATAAAACCTTCATCATCTCCGACATGGAGAAGAAAGTTTTTAGAAACTCTTTCTCATCATTAGAAAGTCCCTCTTTCGATGCCATATTCTCACTTTGAGAAGTTCTATTTATCAATCCAATCAATGGATTCTATTCAACAATATCACCTTCTCCATGATTCATCCTTTCCTTGGTAATCATGCAAACTCAAAAACCAATCGTCAACTAGCTCTGATACCACTTGATCTGAAAAGATATTTTAAACGACGGTGGTTGAGTTATTTTGCATGAGTTAAATTACCAATTAGGAAACTGAATGAAAGAGGAAGAATTATAGATGAAACATAGCAGCCATTAACCAATATACATATATGGAAACAATCATGAATAACAACAAACCATAAAGCACCAAAATGATAGCGGAGTTTGGCAATCTTGCCTACGTCTTCGAGCCTTTGTCTTAGTGGGTGAGGCTTTCTTATTTATGTTAGAAGCTTTATATGTACATCATGAAAGTGCCAAGGGATTACAAAAATGAGTTTTTCATTTTCTACCAGATCTCAAGAACCCATCAAAACTAACGGCATCGAAAACAAATGAACGAAGCTCCCAGAAATGGCCCGCAAAGGTGCACTCCTCAATAGCTTCCCTGCATAAAAATGGCTTTGCCTCAATATTTCAACAAAAAATCTCTACTTTGAACTCTATTTATGGCTTCAAGAGCCTCTGGTTTGTATAGGCCTGAAGTTAGTTAGAAACTCCCAACTTCCCCCCAAGATCTGGCCTCAAAAAGGGCCCAAGATCCTCCAAAATTAGATTAAATCTACCAATATTAGGCTAAAATCCATTAAAAATCATATAATAAGGTGGAAAACCCACTAAATGCCAAAACAAGGTGCAAACCCTTTATATCCGCGCTCCTAGTCATATTGGGTGCCTCCATGTGCCCATGGACTAGCAATGGTTTGCTATCCCCCTCTGATTCAGGGTACTCGGTCACATTGCAGGGCCATGTGGCTGCGTGCTATGCATCCACGCACTCAGTATAATAGCTATAAGCCCCAGTCTTTTGGCCCACTGTCTAGTGCCCTGGTTGGCGGTCTAGCCCAACCAACCAGGTGCTAACCCCTTTATTCACGTGAATGTCTCCCCTTGTGGACACATGGTGTAGTCAAATGTGTTAACGCCGAAAAATGGGGGCTATTTCCACCCAACTCTGCGCCATCTGTTATATGAGGTATGGACATAGAAATAGGCCACATGGTATTCACTTTGGGGTTGGGGCTAGGCCCCAACACTAACTCCACCCACATTACACCTCATTCAAATTCAAATATATATGGCGCAAATAGTTGTTAAGACCCACCGTGTAGGTGGGTTGGTATCTCGACCTACGTGAAATATTTAACGCCCATGGAGGCCATGGGTTTGACCCCCACAGACCCATAAACTTTTTTCAAACAACCAATGATCCAATAAAGTGATGCCACGTGGAAGCCCGGGACTAGGCCATGTGGCACCTTCACATTCATCCACAAACCAGCCACATGTCAATATACCATTTGACAACGTCAGAAACACTATTGAGTCAGCACACTTGCCATGTCAACACACTGTACCTGCCACAGGACCTTGCCATGTCAGCCTATGCCATGTGTCACCCTTGTAGTGGTGCCATGTGTCACACTCTGACTGGTCCACCTATACCTACCCATGTCAATACCAACATAGCCTTCCATGTCATTTGTACGGCCATACGGCCTGTACAGTCAGCTGCCACGTGGCACTGTACGGATTGTATGGACTGTACAGTCATCAAATTTTGCATCTTTAGAAAAATCAACAGAATGCGATATCTTTTGTATACAACGTCTATTTGAGCCTGTTCAAGTTGCGTTGGGTTCATATAGATGAGGCCTACGCACATGTATGTTTTTAAGCCATTCTAAGAACTTTGATTTTTAGGCCTTCCTAAACCCAATTTGGTCCTGGGATCCAATTCTGGATCAATCCCCGACAACGTAGAATCGGAAGAAGCATCTGCTGAAGAGAAGATGAGGAAAATAGCATAGACCCTGGCGCAATATAAAAATCATATCAAGGAACTGGAGGAGCACGTAGTATCTATGACTCCTTCAGCAGTCCGAGTGCAAAGAGAGAAAGATGCGACAACAGCTGTAGAAAAAATTGCACAGAACATACATAGAGTGGCAAAACTATTGGAAAAGAGCGGCCAACTATGGACATGGTTATTAGAGGATGGGATTCTACAAGTGTTACAAGGAAAGGAAGATAAATTGCATGCAACAATGGTATATTTCAAGCAGCGACAGAGAACAATGCCAGTGCCAGAGAAGATCAAGACTGTCGTAGAAATGAAGAACCTTCAGGTAGAAGAAAAAGAAGTGCAGACACAGAAGATCGGACGACAGGATCAGTTGGAGCCCCTACAAGCAAAGGAAAAAAAGTTGGTCATGGAAATTGACGCAGTGAAAGTGTGCCTTGAATAGATAGGCTTGGAGGGGGGAGAGATCTTACGACCACTAGTCACTGCACAGGTGGTCAAAGCCATGTCAGCAAGGAGTAGCTAGGCTCAAGAGAAATGCCAACGAATAGCAGATATGTAAGAAGCACTGGCACAAGCAGTGACATATTATGGAGTTAGGCAGTGACTTGGGATGAGTCACAATGTCAATATTGGGGGCATGTTGGGCGCAGGCCCATTTTTGGGGCAAAACATGACGTGTAAGGCAGACACGCATGCAAGAAAAGTATCATGTGCAATAAATGCGTGCATGTAGGAAAAGAAACACGTGCAAGATAAATGTGCATGCAGAAGAGGAAAGCATGCAAGGCACACATGAAAGAAGACCTAGCCATGTTAGGTTTAGGGTTTTGGTAAGATAATGTAATGGTTGATAAGTCAAAAACATGTATAAGTAGGTACCTAGGAGGTCTAGGTTGAGGGGGGTTTGTTGTTCGAATATGGTTCAGTTGTTGGTTGGTCATCGTTACTATGTCATTCGAAGATGAAATGACTATAAATCCAATCTATTTTGTAAGTTGTTGAGATGAGGAGAGGAAATAAGGTAGATCTCTAGGGTTAGATCACAGGATGAGGAGCCTGGTGTGATCTAGTTCGCCTCATTATAGATCTCGACCTAGTTGATGGAGAATTGTAATGTGCGCAGTGTTGTTCCTGAGTCTGTACTTAAGGCTTAAAAGTACAGTGTCAAGGCATCCGAAAGTGGGTTATAGGTGTAGAAGAGGGAAGCGTAAACCTTCGGTAAAGGAAACTAGGGAAGGTTCCTACGTTGGCGATGTCTAGCATCCAACTATTCCTGAATAGTTATGTCTCGTTCAATGGTTGTCCATGATTGTTCGAGTT
>SNQJ01S0067808.1:9537-27899 GCA_010110895.2 Picea sitchensis | reverse complement strand
CTTCCTTATCTTTCAGATCAAGTGAGATCTATTCCACATTCATTTGCATCAATGCTTCGGCATTGCCTCCGTTTTCAATGCCCAGTAGCTCGTCGTCTATAGAATTAAAAGCTTCTTCGAGGGAGTTGGTTACCTTTTGGGTTTGTTCCTTGCCCAAGGCGATGTTTTGCTCCCAATCCTTCAACAGAATATTCCCCTGGGTTTGCTCTGAAATGGTGAACCTGAGAGTACCCTCTGAAACCCGGTTTTTCGTGGCTATTACCACCTCCTAGAAGCTGACCCGAGCCGCTCCTGCATCCCTTTCTCTGGCCGATAGATTCTCAGAAACTTGATTTATCAATAGAGAGTTTTCCCGGATCGTTCCCACCTTGGCGAGCAAATTCTGTTGTGCCGAAAAGATTCTGCTCCAAATCTCGCTATCTTGGGATTTAAATATCCCGATGTCTATCATTCTTCTCTCGGAGATCTCTACCCGAGCCTGCAGCTATTCAATCAGACTCCTCTGTTGGCTCACCTGCGCTCGACCATCTCGGACCACCAACTGTGCTTGCTCAAGCTTAGCCTTGAGCACCTCTATTTCATTTTTGTCGGCCACTCTGGCCTGTTCTATTTCTACGCTTGCCTAACCTTTAGCATTCTCAACGGATGTGGCCAATCTGGCTTCAAGAGTCCTGATTAGTCGATTTTTTCTTTTGAGTTGGTTCTTCAAAAGTCCGACCGAGAACTGATTTGCCGAGGCATACGCTCCTAGCGTTCCTGCGATTTCAGTGGTGAATTGCTCGTTCTTTTTATCTTTTCCATCGGTCATGATTTTATACTTTTTCACCGTAGACCCTCCTTCTTGATAGAACTCTCTTTTCACTACAGCCTTCCTCTTCTTATCAAATAAAAACTCATTCGGAGGGAGTTATTCTTCTCTTATGGGCCTCAGTTCTTCATTAAATATCTATCCCTCGCCGACATCCCCCTGTGTCGACTGCAAGGGTGTGACCGAGGTGATGGGTTCTCTGATTTGTTTTGTCGATTTTCCTGGAGTATCGACAGGACTCTGCTTCTTTGGCGGTCCTGGAGTCTTTATCTCGGTCTCTGGATTCTGTTTCCTTGGCAGGTCCGGAGTCTTTACCTCTGCTTCGGGATTCCTCTTTTGTTCCTCCCCGTCCTTGTGTTTTACAGGGTTAGGAGTTGCGTCTTCGAAACCTTCAACATCCTTATGTTTCATCTCGGAAACCCCCGGACTCCCACCTCGCAACACAGCGGGGAGACAGCTTCGCCTATGTTCCTGGAATATCAATACAACGGTTGTGTCTTCGGGTGCTAAGGATTGGATCCAAGCTAGAATTTCTTCATAAGACCTCGCCCCTCGGAAAACGTCGTCCGGGGGTGAATTCTCATGCTCAAATATCTTGAGCCCACAATTAGCTAAATGTTTGCTCACAACCCTCTGTGGATCATGTTTCTTATATTCGATGGAGACCAAATTTAGGTCTTCCAGGGCTGCAGCCTTGGCTTTGGCATGCCCGAAATCTAATAAAGAATAAGAATTCATCCGAATGGGAAAAGACGGCCATACCTTCTTTGAGTACCCTTTGAGTTCTTTACTCACCCCACCAATTACCGTCTGCTGGGCGACCTCGCGAAAAACTAGCTTGTTAGGAATGAACAATGGCAGCGCATGAGGGGGAACAGAAGCCCCGAAAACTTGAAAGTACGAAAACTATGCCTCCATGTACCAGTCCGCTATGCCACTCAGATTTGTTGCAATTTTGTCCAAGATATGAGGTGGTGGGTGACCAAAAATGGTGATATGCAGGGGCACCATCACCCAGTTAAAAATTTCATATGTGAACTTTTCTGCTTTGTTTTCCCATAGATTTTCATGGTATACATGTATGGGTTTGTCTTCAACTGGAGTCCAGCCCCAGATCATTAATGGAAATGGTGTCATAGAACAGATTGCGTCCATGATGTATGCGGACATGAAGAACGATGACGCCTTCCCACTCTCCTTCTGCTCCCGATACTCTGTGACCCGATTGGCCAAGCTATCTGAAAGCATCCTTGCCCAGTTAAAAGAGCAACCTTCGGTGACTCGAAACATAAGAGGAACCCACGCTAGGTAAAAATGTGATGTGTCCTCTCTCTCGTATAGACGACATGTCATCATGGCCACATATTTATAATGCGGTTCCAACGAAGCGATTGAATAAACACCTTGGTCATTAGCTCTGAACTTCGCGGTGCGTGAAACCCAATCCTTTATCAAACCGGACATGGTTTTATCATACTAAGTGCAGTCCTTCTCCTTGAATTCCTCCAGGAACTCAGCGCCATATGTGTACTCGGAAGTCGCAGGTAGCTTGTACATGGTTTGCAGATGCTCAGGTCTAAAAGTCCCTATAGTGACTCTCTGCTCATTCATGATCGTCCTGGTCGGCACGTCTACATGATCCAATGCCCACCGGACCATGTCATAATAAGGAAGCAACCGTGGTCGGGCTGCTACTCTGTGCATTTTGGATTGGACGACTATTTTGTACTTAGTGTTGAGATCATCTTTTTCATTGTTGTCCGAGTCGTCTGAATAATCCACCAATTTTGATTGCAGAATGTCTGAAACGAATGACCAGTTGGGGATAGAGTCGACACATCGGGGCGAAGTGTCGGCGACATTGTCTGAGCCTTGTCTCGCAACCTCAACATTCGCCTTTGCTTCTTTCCGTGGAGCCATAGTTGAAGCTTGCGTTTTAGCTCTTCTGCGATAGAACTGCGTATACATACATAAATTAGTTTACTCAGAAGTGATGAGCTCTGCGTGCTTATGAAATACGTTCGTTATAATGAAATGAAACTCTTACATATATTTGAAAACTCAGTACTTTTCAAAATAAGCCTGTCAAATCGTAATTAGAAATAAATTTATTGCATAAAATCTGATCTTACATGCGTAGATTTACCCTATTTCTCCATTAATGTCATAAATTTATGGCAGTTTAACAGTCGGTTGGAGTATGGAGAAAAAAGGCTCCCTCGGGAAACGTTCAAGCCTCGAGAAGCGGGATATATCTTGCTTTAGCTTAATTAATCCAATCTTGCCAACGTTAATCCATTTCTCGCTATTCGTTATATCGTGGATTTTCTTTTAACATTTTGAGTCTCCAACTCCCGAGACCGCGAGGACCGAATTAGGTTTAATTAAAGGTAATCGTGATTTGGGCATAATTAATTTTATAATCATTTTATTCGCCATATCGCAACTCGGAACTTCGAAGATAAGTTTCTAGGAGGTTTATACGCCGAGTTGTGAAACCGCGAGACTGCGATAACAAGACTTAGTTAAGGGGAGGGTAATCTTGGCTTAAGTGATGTTTTATTTTGTTGTAATTACATCGTGACTTCGTGATTCTGGGTTTAGACGCCGCAACTTTCGAAAAAGATAGTGCCGAGTGGCGAAGCGCCGAGAACAACTTTCACCACGGTTAGCCTTTTTGCCTTTAATCCTTGACCAGGGTTATCCCGAAAGGGCCTCGTGTTCTCGGCTCTTGAGGCTGTAAAAATAAAAATTTGGGTTCAGCGAATGCCGAGGCGCAAAACCCCGGCGACGTCTAATCATGAGTTAAAAATTTTACCCTAGTCATTGTCTTGAGTGAAAATTTAAAACGACTTCACCGTTTCGGGACTCAGGACGTGTGAATTCATGAGTTATAGTCTCCGGCCTACGAGATACCGAAATAGAACAAAAAGGAGGAAACCTTCTTACAAAAAGTAGGACTTGTTTTGAGGGTAGAAAAATTTTAGCTTCTTGCGTTCTCAAGCTCTTAGAGATCATCGATCTCTCGGAGGGGCAAAAGAAAACCATCTTATGATTTCCAGCATCGAAATGAAAATTGTGACGGGTTAAAAAACAAGGGCAGCTCCAACACGCAGCACTATAGTTTTGGAAACACCATAATAAAAGAGAACAGTAGCCAAATCTTTGTGGACGTAGCCTAGGAGGGGTGAACCATGGTAGATCATGTGTTATGTGATTGAATATTGTGTATTTCCTTTACTGTCAATGATTAGATGTTAGACAAATGCATGAGTGACTAGTTAGATCTTCTATTTTACATGCATGAATAAGGATGACATGGTATTCAATATAAGTTGAATGTTAAAGTAACAAATGAAGATCATAGATTTTAATACCAAATCCCCACTCATTCCTAGGTTGCAAGCACTTGAGCGTTGTAGCCACCAATATAATTATCTCAGGTGAGACTATGCAGTGCACCCTGTGTATTGTGTTGCCTTCTAGTTTACCAGAGGGGTCAATAGTTTTAAAGGGGTTTTGTTGGAAACCATGATAGACCTTAACCTAGGTTAGCCCAAGAAAGGTAGAAAGACAGAATTAAAACCAACAGTTGGTGAAGACAAAAGTATCAAGTAGACTCAATGAAGGTAATGCGAATGTTATCATCTTTTGGATAGTTTATAGCTTAAAGGTTTGTTCCACTCAAACAAAGAGATTGGTGTATCTTTCTAACTTTGTACTTAGCGATGGGGATTAGTGTCTACGAAGATCTGTAAGAGTAGGTTTGTTCCTACCAAGGTTTGTACCAACAAGAATTGGTATCTCCAGTAGGTTGTTTTCTACAAATAATTATAAAGATAAGTTTTATAGTTTTCTCCCGAAAGGGTTTCCACATAAATTTTGTGTTCCATGTTATACAGTTAATAGATCTGATATGTGATTTTTTTCTTATTCTTTATGAACATTTGAAAGAGTAAAATAAATTTATTATACTTATTCACCCCCCTCTCAGTACAAGTGTGTGCTCAACACCTCCCATGTGGATTTTCAAAGTGCATTCTTTGTTAGAGGCGTAACCAAGTATTTGGTTGGAAGGGAACTCCATTGAAAGCCTGGAATCCTGGAAATATTAATTTGAATAGTAGGGGAAGTGTTGAAGAAAAATATTTGAGACTTACTTTGGTTTATTGAGGTGCCCAATGCATCTATAAAATAAGAAAGGATTTGTTTGAATGCTTGAGCTTTGTGAACTATCAAGATTCTCATGAGCATTGTTTCATCCAAAAATTATTGATGTGATGCTACCAGATCATCTCTGAAAAATATCATCTTTTTAATTGAGTTTGTGCTAACTACTTCCTTTATTGCTCATCCTAATCATCATGCCATCAAGATGAATAGAAAGGGGGATACATGATCTCTTTTCCTAATTCTCCAAGGAGGTCAAAAATTTGTTGAGGGTGATTCATTTATGAGGATAGAGGAGAAGGCCATTGAAGTGAGTGACATGATCCATTTGATCCATTAGTCAAGGAATCCAAAGGTCATTAGAATTTGTTGTATGAATTGACTACTTAATTTATCAAATGCCTTGGACATGTCTAATTTTATGAGAATCCATGTTGATTTGGATGCCTTTAAATAATGGATCATATCATGTGATAGGAATATACCAACCATTATTTTCCTTCCTTCCACATAACCTGTTTGTTCTAGAGAGATTAAATTTGGAAGTAGGGGTTCGAGCCAATTTTCAATTACTTTGGTGACGATCTTGTAAACCATGTTGCATAGTGATATTGGTCTGAATTTGCTAGGGTCATCAACTTTTTCCTCCTTCATGAATAGGGCCATAAAGGTGTAATTTAGAGTAGGAAGCACATTAGAGAATCTGTGAGAATATTCTACCAAGGCCTAGACATCTTGTTTGATGATTGACTAGTAGAAATGAAAAAAATCAAAGGTGAATCTATCTGGGCCTGGAGATTTTCCCTTGGGAATATCCATTTCTAATTTCTCCACTTCTTATAAGGAGGGCATCATTCTTATCTTTAGTGACTATCTTAGGAATGTTTTGGGTCATATTTTTTACGGCATCTTTCATGTATGGGTGTGGTTCTGAGAGGAGTTTTTTGAATTACTTAACCAGTTCCCTTTCGATGTCTTCCTGATCATTGAGAGTGTTAGGATATTTAGACACTTAGAAATTAGTTAAGATCAACTTGGTCTAATGTGTCATTAGGTTAAGGTGTGTTTCTTTAGTATGTATTAGTACACATTTGTAATTATGTAATCCAACGATTATGATATGTTCTATACATAGAGTGATCTGACGACTCATATTATCCTCAATATTAGTGACTACATTGATCTACGGATTAACACCTGATTGGTCCAAGATCTCTATTTAAATAACATGTAGGGTTATTATCCAATGATCGATTGTGAGAGACTCTTTTGTAATATTTTTATTTTGCATTAATAAATTTCCTCAAGTGGCCATGTTGGCTAGGGTCATGGATGTTTCCCCATAGATTTTTACCACGTAAAAACATCCCTATATCAGTGGATTTGGTTGTAAGAGTGGTTACTAAAGGTGTTTATCCTATGTTGGGATACCTTGTGTTATCAAGCATGGTATCAGATCTTATTTGATGACCTGCTCCCATAGTAGAAAGAGATCTTGAAGTCGTGTTTCCACACTTATGGTTTCTACTATTTCCTTACACTTATATTCCATTGCATATGGAGCACTCATTTCAATTAGGAATTATTTTCTTTTCACTCGAAAAGGTTTTTTTTTCCCAAGATACAACCATTTCAATCAGATCCAGAGGAATAAAGCCTAAATACACCCTTTTCCCCGTTATCTGTGTGATCTCAAGAAATAAAAAATAGAGAGGAAAGTGTTTTATTTTCTTTGTATTCTCTTTTTCATGTGCTCTGTGTGATCTCGTTAAATCAGAAACAAAGAGAAAACTTGCATATTCTAGGTAACCTGACTGAGATATAACCCCTTCTTGTTGTCGAGAAGGGATTTTTTTTGGTGCGTGAACACACAAAAATAATGTTTTTTTGAGCATGCACTTCAAGGATATATTCCATAACAACAAAAAATATGCCCCCCATCCTCCTTCTTAAGATTATAATGTGTTTTTCACTAGCTCACTTGGTTGAAAGTTTCTTTATTAAGTAAGAGTTCTTAAGTTCAAGTCTTTTTTTTGTTACTTTTAAAAAAAAAAGTTCATGCATCCATTGTAAAGTGCATTTCACTTAATTTATAAAAGTCAATCACTATAAGTAGCTTTAATATTCTTTTCGGTTACTTTTTTTGCATGCAACTTTAATTTACAAAGTAATTTCATTGTAAAAGTGATTCCCACTTATTCTATAAAAGTGGGTCACTTCATAAGTAACTTATTTAAAAGTGAGCTTATATGAAAAGTTAGATAAGGAGGAGAATCACCACTTGGACCAACTTATACTTGCCACGAGTATCTTTGGTTACATTTATGTTTTTTTTTCAAAAGGGAATAACTTTCACATTTGAAGTCCTTTTTAGTACTATTTTTTCGAGAGCTTTCCATCCAGACCATCAATTTCAGCTTTTAAATCCATATTCTTTGCTTACTAGTACCAAATACTTCCAGTGATATTTTTCTTACTAGTACCAACTACTTCTCATTGAAACCCCATATGGAGGATGTACTAAGAAGTAAAGGATTGTACCAGATTACCTTGGGAGAAGAACAAGAACCCGTTGATAATAAAAAATAAAAAATAAATGAGATAATAATAATGACAAAGCATGTGGATTGATCAAAATGTACATATATCATGATTTAAGGTTTCACCTTCAATGAATTAATGCCCCCAGTGAATATTCGGAAAAACTTCAAGTCGTGTTTGATAAACACAATATTATTTGAGCCCACTAATTAGAAAATCAGTTAATGACTTTAATTCCCAATAATTTTCCTTGCATTGAATATTATTTATCTAAGTTCAAAACACTTATACTTTTATGTATATGTTGTATAGTTTATGTTTTGTGTCATTGATGTCAACACTATAGGGGGAGTTTGTTTGTTTGATTATTTAACAAAGTTCTCAATGACAAGTTATTTGTGTCAGGATGACAACAATGGTATGACCACATCATGCAATTGTGGATGAGAATATGATGACATCTACTGACATGGTAGTGTTATAAATTGCAAATTGTTCAGATAGCTAACAAAATGCAGTCCACATTGAAGGTCTCTTATCATCCACCATGTCGATGCCTATGTGATCTATCAAGAGAAGTTGAATGTGACAAGAGTTTACATGCACACACAATCATGTTCAAACCGATGACCAACAAGTAAATTCAATGTCCATAACATATCCATGTAAATAATCAATGGTAAAGATTAAATAATAGAACGATAGAAATAAATTGATGGCAAGAAGATCCGCGGTGGTGACAAAGCCATGTGGAAGGATTGGTGTGTGGCAATGTGGAAGAACCAGGATCGTTGATCATTATAGAGAAATGGAAGGTGTCAACAACAAAGCCACTAATTGTAGTGAGCCTCTAATTTTATGGAACCACCATATATAGTAGAACCGCTAATCGAATCAGCGAGGAGGAAGATCGATCGTTGATCACATAATGGATCAATGGTGATCCATTGAAATGATATCGTATGGCCCACAACAAGAACCTTTGAAATCATATTAAACAAGATCGAATGATGGAGATCTTGGTGTCCATCGAGAGAGGAGATCAATGACTCTTGTCAAATTGCGGGTGACTAACTAGCGCATGAGTTAATAGAAAGGCACCCCCCCCCAATTTCAACACGTGTTTAAAAGGAAAGAAATCCGTTAATGCATTATTTATTGCAACCCCTGTGCCTCAATATCTGAGTCAAGGGTATAACCCCCTATAATAAATCCCATGGTCCCATGCACTTGGTTCTATTCCCATTGGGATAACTCAAGTAACGAAGGAAAATAAGCCCCAGGGGATTACACTCTGTGCGAAATTTTCAATGACATTTTTGGCACTCTGGTCGACTCGAAGGATGAATCGGGTCCACATTCATCGTAAAATAAATCCAAAAAATTCAATTAAAAGCATATATATGTATAATGAAGATGAAGAAAAAGGAGAGAAGTGAAGTGAAGGGAGATCTGAGAAAACCTGTTTGAGTTTAGTAACGATCGTAGAGGAGTGTGACTATGAATATGAAGTAACAAATTAGGAGTGATAATATGGTGATTTCGGTCTATTAAAAGAACAAATAATTATAATGACAATTGTTTGATGAATACATAGATAAAAAGAGAGATTTTTTTGTGATGTTATAACAAGGAAGATGGAACTCTTGGCATTCTAAGGAACCAAAGACTTGTTATGTGCATTGAATTTTTAGGGAATGATTGAAAGGTATGGAAGCATAAACTTTATAGGAGTAATTTTGATGAACATGAGCACAATTAAGGTATAAGGATTGCAGCAAGAATACAAAAAAACTTATTAAGAAGATTCAGTGTAGTTATGATAGTTCTGTACAGATGTAACTTTGATCTGGAATCTTTTGAAAGATTGTTTTAGATCAAGAAGAATAATATAGATGAAATAAAACAATTTATTGTGAACAAATGGAAAATAAAGGGTGGTCAGGTGGAGCAAGGAAAGATTGGTGTCTTCATTTAATTGTAGGTTGGTGCCTGAATTATGAGTTGGTGCTCATAAGAGGAATGGTTTTCTCATTCAATTATAGGTTGGTTTCTGAATTATGAGTTGGTTCTCATAAGACGATCAGTGTCCTCATCCATTGTAGGTTGGTGCCTGAATTATGAGTTGGTGCTCATAAGAGGATTGGTTTCCTCATCCATTGCAAGTTGGTTCCTGGTTCATGAGTTGGTGCTAATACGAGGATTGGTGTCTTCATCCATTGCAAGTTGGTGTCTGGTTTATGAGTTGGTGCTCATGAGAGTATTGGTGTCCTCATTGATAGTTATTCATGCATGAATTGAAATTCGTTTATAAATATTTTTAAGGTATTCACAATATCGGTTTCCACCTCTATATTTGTAAATGTGTTGAATATTGTTTAAGATTATGATTAGTACATTTCTGGTATAATTGACTGCAAGAATAAATAATAACTATGTTATAAATTCAAATCATAATAAAAAGTAATTAAAGTATACAATACAGATTCACCCCCCCTCTCAGTACTATCAAACATTTCAACAATTTGGTTTCAGAGTAGGTTCCTTCAGCAACAGTATAAACACTGGAAGGAACATCCCAATAGATCACATGTATAAACATGAGATACTATCCTCAATAAAAAAATATCCATGCTTTGATGGAATCGATTATGCCTTCTAGAGAATCAGAATGAGAGTGTATATGTAGTCACTAGTATATGATGTTTGGGAATCAGTCAAGAATGGTTATGAAACTCCTTCAAATTCACTTTTTGACATAGGTGCAAAGAAGCTCAGTGACAATAACTCAAAATCCATGAATGCAATTCTGGAAGGATTATCAAAATCATAATTCACCAAATTTATGCATTGTAAATATGCATAGGAGATGTGGGATAAACTAAAGAACACTTATGAACGAGATGATAAAGTAAAGCAAGCAAAACTACAAACTCATAGGAGTCAATTTGAAAGACTGAATATGGATGATGAAGAAAACATTGCAGCATAACTTCTTCATGTGGATGGAATTGTAAACATCATTAGAGGCTTAGGTGAAACAATTGATGAAAATTTTATTGTGCAAAAAGTACTCAGGTCACTTCTTATGAGATTCAATCCTAAGATATTAGCTCTTGAAGATAGAAAATATTTGGAAAAATTAACAATGGATGAATTGTGTGGAATTCTTACAACCTATGAGGTTTGAATATGACAATAAGAAGTACCTAAAAAGGAAGCATCATTCAAAGCCTCAAAGAAGACTAATATAAGAAAGGAAAAATCAAGTGACAACTCAAATGATGATTCTGATATAGAAGAAGCCAACTTTGTAAGAAGGCTCCAGAGAGGAACTAGAAAATATAAAGGTATGATTCCTTTCAAATGTCTTAATTGTAGTGGAGTAGGACACTTTTCTGCAAAATTTTCTCATAATAAGAATAGGGATAACAAAGATCAAGATAAATTTAACCCTAATGAAAGAAGGAAGGGTAAAATTCAAAGGAACAAATACTTCCACAAGAAAAAGAAGAATCTTTATTCCAAAGAGGACTACTACTCATCTTCTGAAAGTGATGAAGAAGTTGAAGATAATATTCTCTTCATGGTCCAAGAAACAAAGTCCAATTAAGATTAAGACATTAAAATCATCCCAAAGATTGGTGAAAATGATGATGTGGATGTTGATCTTGAAGGATAATTATTTTTTTCCCTAGATGAAATAGAAAGTCTAAGAAGAAAGAATAAATAGTTGAAAGAAAAATTGTAACATAATTATGAACTGGCTTCTCAACTAGAAGAACAAAAGAAATTTGAAGAGGAAATAATGAGTCAACTGCAAAACAAACAAGAATATTGTGAGAAACTTGAAAAAGAAAATGCTTCCCTAATGAAGGAAATCAATGTATGTATGGATGAGCTAAACCATAGTAAAAAAATTGAACAAAGTTCCATGATGTTAGAGAATATGCTCAATAATAAAAGATCACCATTCGACAGAATTGAACTTGGTTATAATCCCAACCACACATTGTAGAGAACCAAGGAAGAACCCAAGAGCTATGCCATGGTATTGAACAATCCCACTGAATGAAATGAGAACACCAATGAAGCAAACCCTAATCAACAAAAACTAGTTGTCCTTCACAGGAATAATAAATCTAGAAAGGTGATGACACCAAGAACACCTACTATGAACATGCATGAATATATCTTTCTTGGTAACTTTTTTGCATGCAACAATTTCGGAATTAAGGCAATAGACTGCAGAGAATATCCAAGAAATGACCAAAGAATAAATGGAGGCATTTACAATGCTACAAGAAATAATTATGTGAATAACAAAGTCAAAAATGCAGTTGACAACAAAAACATGAATTCATTTGCTCCACTATTTAACTATGATATTGAATGTTATAAATTCCATCATTTTGGCCACAAAGCTTAGGATTGCAAAATTTGGATATAGGACCCTACTGAAAAACAAACTACTATCAACAATACCATCAAAGTCTAGAGGAAGAAACAAGAGAAGAATTCTCAGGAAGAATGTGATTTAGCAATGCATGCTCAAAACAAAGAAATCTATTGGTACATAGATAGTGTATGCTCAGGTCATATGACTAGTGATAAAAATAAATGTCTTATGATAAAGAGAGATAAGGGAGGAAGTGTTTCATTTGGAGATAATAAATCTACCAACATAATTGAGAAAGGTAAATTCAGCCTTGGAAGTCAGAAGGCCACAACATAAAACGCTTTTCTAGTTGAATATTTAAAGCATGACCTTCTAAGTGTCATACATCTATGTGAACAAGGACATACCCTCCTATTTAACTCCCAGAAATGAAGAATAGGAAAAGAAGACATTGACATATCGGTATCAACAACAATCAGAACTCCAAACAATGTATATATTCTAAATATAATTGGAAGAGAAGTATGTTGTGTGGGATAGACTTATGAAAGTTGGTTATGGCATAAGAGAATGGTACATTTAAGCTTTGAAAACTTAGTCAAGGTTAGTAACAACCAGGCAGTAAGAGGTACGCCAAAAATCATCAGACCCTCAAACCCAATTTGTAAACATTGTCAACATGGGAAACAAACAAGAGTGAGATTTAGAACCAAGGAATATTAAAAATCAAGACCATTGGAGCTCATCCACACTGATCTCTGTGGGCCAACCAAATCACAAACTCTACAAGGTAACCATTACTTCATACTTTTAATTGATGATTGTTGAGGAAAAGGTATAAATTATCTTACTCAATCATTTTCGAATCTTTCCTGGCTAGGACAAGATAGTCGGGGATATCAACCAGGGTTTTATAGCCTCAAAAATATTTTCCCAATCCCCAAGTATTAATTACAAGGGTTTGGGCTGATTTATTAATGAAAAGAATGTTTCAAAATAAAATAAAATAAAATTTTAGTTCCTGAAATATACATAGATTACAGAAGGTAAACATGGAGATCAAAAACCAAAAATTAAACAAGTCATATATACACATAAATGAGACAGAATAGCAATCTGATTTATTTCATTCTAAGATATAGAAAAAAAAATTCTCTTTACAAAACCCCTGTGAAGGCATGGACCAAAGTATGATTTAGAGATCCCCGTTGAACACCATACAAAAAGACTCTGACAAGAAAGTAAAAATGAAATTTATAATCTAGATCAGCTTGCCACAAACTGTTGCCAATTTGACTCTACAAAATATCATCTATCATCTATGAAACTTAATCCACAGACAAAAAAAAATACACAGACTATCAAGGATGGATCAACAACTTTAAAACAAGCATATGAAGGGTTTGGTTCAGTTTTGAACCTTGTTGTCTACAATAAGACCCTGCTTTCAAAAAAAGAACTAGGCTTTGAATAAACTCAAGAATAAATAAAAACTTAAACTATCTCATGAAATCAAAGGAGAAAACCTTAGTCTTTCTTTCTCCTTCTATTATCCCCTTTGTTTCTTCTTCTCATTCAGATTTTATTCTTTCCAAATAAATTGAAGTAGTTCAACTACTTTCTTTAGTAAAGTTAGTTTGACTTAACTAATTAGTTTAGGAGAGATAAATAATAATAATAATAATAATAATAATAGTTAAGGGTCTTTAATGAATAATAACTAGGTAGGTGGGACCCCTTGTGACTCTCGTCTTTTCTTCTTTTCAAATCATAAAATATAACACAAATGGATAATCATTTTAACACATTCCACCCTTATATCTCCCTTAGATATCTTCAAAATTGAATATTTAAATATCGGAAATAATTTAAATCATATCCAAAATTATATAAATATCCACATTATCCAAAAAAAAGCTTGTTGTCCAAACTTTCTGCAAACCATTAACATTGTCTTTATCAACTCAAATCATAAAAACACATAAACTAAAAGCCATACTTGCCACTCTGAGAGGCAAATTTTATTCTATCATTGTTGTCCCCCTTTGATTTCCCGGAAGTAGCCCATGGTTGATTAGAACCTTGAGGTTGTATTTCATTGATTACATGGGAACAATCATCCTTAAAATTCATGCGGGAAGACATGGATTTTGAGGAAACATTTGAGGGAGAATAAGTGGAGGCAATTGCTTTTCCTTTATCTTGCACAGGGGGAATATTAGTTTTTAGTCTTTTACTAGAATGTGAATATTGGGTAGGTGAATCAGCACGTGCAATCTAGACATTAGGATTGACAGGTGGTGGAAGAGGTAATGACACATTGGGCCAACCACGATGGTGAGAGACAACCCAGTAGACAATCTCTTGCCATCCATCATTTATAGGGAATTCTGGTTGCAAGGACACATGAGGAGGAACGAGAATGCCAGGAATGTTATAAGGCTGGAAAGGAGGTATTTCTAGATAAGGGTGTACTATTGCATGCCTAATCCAGTTCAAGAACCCATCTTGGAAAAGTTGGTTCAATTCTTGGGGATCGACATAAAAATGAATGGAAAATCTAAGCCTTCTAGGCCCTCTGTTCCAATTTCCTATGTCTTTGTTATTTCTGCCATGGCTGCCCCTACTAAAGAAAATCATCCTGTAGTAGCATTTCATTAGTAGCTAAGCCCTTAATAAACCATACATGACATTCTGCTTGCATGAATAAAAAATTGGCTTAGAAATTGACACGAGATACATGCAAATCCATCCATAACAAACCATTTAACAATCACCAAGTGAATAGAGGATAATAGGGTTCATGGGACATATGGAGGGAGTGTAATGAGTGAAAATTGATATAATGATAGGGGATTAATACACGAATATTGTTCAACAATTAATTACATAATTTAACTATGTAAATAAATACCAAAATATTAGTTGCCAACCATTGTTGTGTTATCTCTTTTGTCGTTGTTACATAGACCTTTTTAATTTATTTCACAAAACAGGGATGCCAAAATGAAATTGGGATTATGAGGGGAATATAATGAGTGAAAAGTGGTAGAATGATAGGGAAATAATATGGATATTGTTCATATAAAAATAAATCAAAACATGCAATCAAACAAATCTTTGTTCCGACCTTCAAAGTTCAACAATATTCACTTTCAAAATCACAATTTAAACTGTTACTTCCTTTACAAATTGTGTGTTGGCTTCGAAAAAATAATCCATATGCCCAGAAATATTCAATTACAACAACCTTCGTATCTTTATATAACAATCATAAAAAACAACATTGCAATCAATATGATAATCCACAATAACCCTTTGATCCAAAACCATTCGTAACTCCAATGCTAAATCCTTTTAAAACCAACAAGAATAATCACAATGCTTACAACAATTAATATCCAATACTCATTCTTTAAAGCCAATAGAAACATGCATAGTATCTATAACCATTCGTGTCCATCCATTATTTAAACATTGTCCAAAGTGATCAACTGGGCATTATAACTCTTTATCGGGCCCCAATCAATTTTCACATAGGTGTCTCTTAATATAAACAGCATAACATTTGAATCAAATAACATGCAACTCTTCAAGCCCAAGCTTCACATAAATCAGTATGTACAAACTTCTTCAAAAATTGCTAAACAAGGGACGCAACCAAAATGGTGCCCAAGCAACCAAGCACACACAGTGCTTCATCAACCATCGAACTATAGTAAATGATAACAAATCATATTTAGGGTTTAGAAATAGCAACTGTAGGGTAAGAGAAGGTGGTTCGATTAGAGTATTAAGTCCTCAAAAAGCACATACAACTCATGCCTTTCACAATTTACCATAGACCCATAACAAGTAACAATACTCTCGGTTGTGAGGGTTACTAAAACAACAGTCAACCACTTCCAACAGGAAAAAATGAAGCCAATATCTTAAACAACACTGTAAAATGAGTGACTAAGCACCAACCCGTGCCCGACCAAAAATCATCCACAATGCTTCTATTAACTTCAGGTGATGTTAAACCCATGTTGTGCAATATTCTCTAGAAAACTGTGCCAGTGATGGCAACACAATGATAGCTAACAACTCGGGGTTTTTCCAAGACAAGGAAAAAAACACTTCAATCTTTCAACAGTTCATATTGCAACCCACTTGGTTGAAAATACTAGCCATAGAGATGAACATGGAGTGGGAAGATTTTACACAAAGACTTGTTGTAACAATCCATAAATAGGATACGCACAAAGCTCAGAGCTTTGTGGAATCATATTAATCAATTTTCATAGAGAAGACACACCCAAAACCCAAGCCATGACCGAGCAGGCTTCACTACCATTTTATTAATAAACCCATGCAAATATTACACACAGAAAGGAGAGCATAACCATTTCTTTTTAAAGTGCAAATAGTCTATAATAATCACCATAAGAACCCATAAACACAACACCAATACACGGTTCAAATATCCCATAACAACTTAAGAAAAACATAGACCACGAGAAATCTAGAGCCAAAAGTTGATTCAAAGGGCAGAGTAACCATCATGGATGGAAGAGTAAGGAACCCATACCTGGAAAGTCCTGCGTGAGGAAGAAAACTAGACGGTATTCCTCCTTCACAACTGAGCAATGTGGAGCAACAACAATTACCAGAGCCAAAACCAAAATGAAAGAATGACTAGGGTGATGGGATCGAGGGGAGTTTGAGTGATGTGCAGTAAATGCACGTCGTTTCTCCCTTCCAACCTCATTCAATTCTAAGTACGAGCCAGCCAATTCACCATAGAACTAAACAATTAGTCAACCAAATGAGCATTTCCATATCACTTTTTCATAGTGCGCCACCCTTGTAATGTCAAACTCTTAAAAATAACATTGTGCTAGAAACATTACCCCATGTGCATCAACATATAACATTCAACAAGGTGCATAACTATAGTATCAAGGGTTTAGTGCATTCCTTCTTTGTCACAATAATACATAACATTAGAGCTTAAGTATAGTTCTTTTATCAAAAGAGCTCCATTATTATCTTGTGTCAATATCATTTAAACCAATTAGTGCAATATCAAAACTGATCATAATTCCTTTCATCCACAGGGAAGCCTTAACTTATTTTGTGAGAGGTCATCAAAACCATCCAGTACCATATATTAATCAACCAACCATCACATGTCACCCTAACATTTTAAACCATGATTTGAAACAAAGATCTATAGAAGATTGTGTTGTTACTATCACATAAGCAACAAAATATAAGTACAGTATATCCACCATAGCGCCACAAGTCTAAAATTGGGGTCCCACCTACTAGTTTATTATTAATATAATATATAATAAAGTTTGGCAATCATTTGTGAGCATAGTATTCATCATTGCACTTTTAGGCATCAACAAATTGGCGACTCCACAGGGAAATCTGTTTCCAACAGATTAAGAACTCAAAATGTTTGGTTTTGCAGAACAGGTGAATCCTAGATCAAAGAAGATTTTTTCCAAAATGATTATGCAACAGGGGGAAGTGAGGAGGTTTAAGGGAAATAATGATCTGGGACTTTGGGAATAAATCATTGAAAGTGTTACGTATGAGGGGTTTATTCTTGTATGCATAACGTTCGATTAATCACAATGAAATGTTTTTTTCTTAAAGGAGAAAAATTTATGGTGTGCTCTTTTTGAATCTCAGGGTGGAGGGAAGAAAAGGAAAGAAGAAAATAAGGATGAAAATCCAATTATCTATTTAAAAACAGTACTGGAAGCAAAGAGAAATTTTAGTGATGTCTTCAAGGGGGGACATCATGATAGTTGTGTAACTTGATTGTTATTGATCAACAATACTTACAGAATAGCATCATTGTGGCAAAAATGATCCAGAATTTATTTTTGAAAAGAAAAGAAATTAATAAAATAAAAACAATAGAAAAATAAAAACAACAAAGCAAAATCAAAGTAGTGAAACAGAAACTATAATACAAAAGTAATTTCCATACAACGCTTTAACTTTCACATCGGTTCCACATATTGTTTCAAGTGGTAACTATTGGTGCTATAGCAAAATAATCGCTCTTCCAAGTCCTTTAGAAGATAAGAATTTGCGCCCAAGACAAAAGCGATTTTAAAAGGAATCAGCCATATTTTTTGAAAATTTGAATGCCTTCCTCTATCAGCATGAGTTGAATCCCAAAGCAAGAATTTCTCATTTACTTTAAATCTGACAGCTTTTTCTTTTTTATTGAAATATTTATTTACGGTTTGTTGTCTTCTCTTTATGTTCTCCAAGGAAAACATCCTTTGTTCCTCCAAATCCAAGAGTCCATTTATCCTTTGAGAGATATTAGAAGAATTTAATCCTTCAATCTGTAGCATCAACCGTAGAGAAGAAAGTTACAGCTTGGTAGGAAAGATAGCTTCTTGAACATAAACAAGTTGAAAGGGAGTGCAA
>SNQJ01S0067807.1:0-13126 GCA_010110895.2 Picea sitchensis | reverse complement strand
CTGGAGTGGATGACTCTTCTCATATTCTGACCACTTGATGAAGAGATCATCGCATGTGTTAGAATATAGGAACCTGTGTTGATCCATCGGGGTTGAAAGGACTTCTTTCACTTCTACTGCCTGTTCTCTATATTTGACGATCATGGCACTCAACCACTGCATAACTACACGAGCCTTGATCGGATGTTCCATAAATTGTTTTATTTGACATGGTTCCATGCTTGCCACCTGTGCGATATGAAATGCCCATGTTGTGTCTTCTTTTGCATGTCGCTTGACTATGTCATGCAGTTTGACAAAGTCTTTGGGTGAGCCGAATTTCAGGAGGCCAATGCCTTTCATCTCCTGATTAATGTTTTCCCATCCCTTTTTGCACTTGGCCCACTTCTTCTGTATCTCATGCTGAGGTTCCTAGGCCATAATTACCTAGTATTCGGCTACTTTCCTGATCTGATAGATGATGCTATCCCTTAATACTTGAATACCATGCTCCTCTGCATCTCGTCCCTTCTGCACTGCATTGATGTAGTTAATTCTTTCTACTACTTGGTATGTTTTTTCATACCATCTCTCTATGTCCTTGCAAGTTTCCATTTCCATAAGGGTATATTCTTGGAAATTGGCTATACCTGCAGTGAAAAGATGTATTTCTCTTGTGAAATTTGCATAAGCATTTTGGAACTCGGTCTTTATAAACACCATAGCCTTCGTCAAATCTTGATAGTATTTTTCCAAATGGCATAGATGATCTAGCTCCTTTAGTGCAGCAGCCAGTTCCTTTTCATATCGCCTTGATTTCTCCAACGTGGCATTAGTGATATCCATCCCTGCGTCGATGAGCTCAGATGTCTTTGCATGTTCTGTACTGAGCAATGTCTCCTCTGTGGTGATGAGAATCAAGCTATCCAACGTGAGTCTTCTCTTCTTGGTGGTCCTTTTCATGATAAATTTCCTCTTCATGTCATAAGAAATCTCCTGTATATTGGTGACCTCATCAACATGATCAGTTATTTGTTATTCCCCCCATGTTAGAGTGTTTCCCAGGCTCCATGTTATGTGTATTTGTTCTAGGACTAGTTCTTGTACTTCTTTCATATGCTCTGATGGCTCGACCTCCATTTGGTGTTCATCAACTAGTGAGGTATCGACCAAAATTGAAGATTCGTTGATAGGTTTGGTACTTACTTGGTGATCGGTTGTTGAAGTGTCGATCTCTTACTGTTGCACTTACTATTTCTATCCACTTGATCCTAGATCCTCTCTGAAGCTATCTTTTGGGGTCCCTGACAGGTTGATAAAATTAGTGTCTAATACACGTTCGACCTCATGGCCGTCCTATGGAGATTTTTGAACTGATGCATCGGGACTTGGAGTAGATGTTTTCTCAAGTTCCTTCTCCTCTATAATCAATATCATAGTTACCAGTGAGACCTCTGAACTCTCCTCATCGTCATAGATGGTTATTAGATCAAACAGGGGATTCGACACACCTGTTTCACCTGGTGTTCTTGGACTTTCAAAATGGGTTGGAATGGTCTCCAGTGATATAATCTATGGTGATGGAACTCTGGGGTTTTCTAGACCAGTGATCTCCTATAATTTTATTGACTCTAATCCATTTGGCTCCTCTCTAATTGTAATTGGTTCTTCCAAGGGGATCCTCATCATTTCTATTATTTGAGGATTGTTTTCTAGCTAGTTAATGACTCTTTGGGCTCCTTCTAGTAACAACAACCCTCTCCTTTGTGCCTCTGTGGTTTATGCTACTCTGATTTCTTCTCTAACCCTGAGATATTATTGATTCAAATTCTCTATTCTTTTGACCTGCTCATCCATGATCATAGCTTTGAACCTGGTCATGTTCGAGTTAGCTTTACTTTGTAATACCTCCTCCCAATCCTAAGCACATTCTGTAAAAATATCATCTTCAAAATTGTCATGCGCATATGGCCAATAGGAAGAGACTTTTGAAGCATGTTGGAGTACAAGGCCTTTAGGATTGTGCTTTCGAAACCGCCCTATCGGGAACCTATATTCTAGCTGACTCAAACCCTCTTGTTTAGATTTAGCAGTGTCCTTCACTATATAAAACCCCACATGGAAACCATAGGGTATAAATGCTTGTTTCTTGTCCTTAGCCAAAGTGGCGTTATAGCTCTGCAGGATAGTCTGATAACGTATTTCTCCTACGATGAGCTGGTCTGGGACGTGAGCAGGGAGAAAATGTGGTGCTCTGGTGGCCTTGAACACCCTGATATAGGTTGTGTGTTCATATAGATACCAGTGGCCTACCTTCGAGATCATTTTCTTGGCTGCTATAGACAACCTTCAACATTCCTTTTCAAATATAATGAAATAAATGTGGGCGATGAATTCATCGCAAATAAAGGCATAAGATTTTTTGTACTTATTCTCCCATAAGATGATGAAGTACACATGAACATAAATTTTTGCAAAGTGCCAACTCAAATTCATATTGGCGAAGACATTCATCATGCATATTACATCTAGTAGATAGGAGGCCATGTGAAAAGTGGGTGCTTATCCTTATTTCAACGTATGAGCCTACAATACATTGGTACTCAATTGCTAGGAGATGATTTCTCTCCAGTTGAAACTACTCCCTGAAATAGGCACCATGTAAGCCAGGGGCATCCATGCCTCTGAGAACTTGGCGCAGTTCTTTTCCCCGTATAATCAACAAATGAGAGCCATCAAGTAGATATATGGATCCCTCAGGTTCACTATCCCATACCAGTCATTGCTCTGGTTTGTAAATTTCTTGTCCTTCTTCCACCATGAGGCCATCAATCGACTGGTTTCATGGAATTCATAGAGCTTCACCACGAAATCTGTTTTGAGCCGCTCCTATTGGTCCCTGATCTTGTAATAATTCTGGACTTCTATCAGGAGAAAAAATTTGACTCACCCACCATTCTCATCATTGATCAATAATTTATGCATGTCTGTGTGATTAATTAACCAACTCAAGGTCTCGATGCATGGGAAAACTAGAGTTCGACAAGATACCATGTGCAAGCACGACTGTCGAATGTTTGAGAAAAATTGGTCATCGAGTTCCATTACATCTAGGTCATTGTGTGGGATAAACTCTAGGTAATCCTCTAGGTTGATTATGTTGAATAGATCTCCCCACTGTGGAAGCATTATTTTATATCCAGTGGTTTCTTCTATATCGCCAAAAACTAGGGGTTGAATGAATACCTTCTTGGTAGAAATTTTAATGACTGGTTCCACCCTGGTAGCATATTCTAACTACCTCGCAATGCTGGGAGAAGAACCTCCACCAATATCTACCTCCTTTAACTTCGGTGCCCTTGATGAGCTTTTGGTCATTGGATTTCTTGGAGGAATTTTTTCCTGCAGCTAGAACATAGTTAGACACTGTGTAATAGATAGAATGTTGATATATAAAAATTATGACCACCGAACTGATAAAAATTAACACATACCTCTTCTTCTAGCTTAACCTGGTTTTGAAAGTTCAAAAATCTACCGCAACTCTTGAGATGCTCTCTTCACTTCTTCGATTTCTCTGAAAATGGAAACTTGTGCGCAAAATGGAGGTGTTCGAAGTTGTATTAGGGATTTAAATAGAGATAATACTTACCTTGTAGCATCACTTATTCAATTCAGGATATGAGTGTGGTTCTACAAAATCTTCTGCCATATCTTCATTATGTTTAAAATTAAATTTTATCGTAGGTTGAAGGCGCGGGAGCAGGCTATAATGTGATCTATTGGCGATTTCAAATTCCTGTTGTTCAATTGCCACATAGTGTATCAATGTATGTGGAGAGAAAAATTAAATGGCCTATTAAATGGAAGAATCCAATCGTATCTCATGTTGAAAACATCCCATCGTTTCGCTAATCTAACTAGTGGATCGGGAGTGAGATCTTCTCTTTAAACATTGTTCATTGATATATCTTAGAAAAAAATCTTACACCAATCCATCTTTCCATATAGAGATGAAGTGGGAAAGTTGACTCAGAAGTGTGACTAGTACACATGGAAACCTATGGTGACTCGAGATGAAACTAGGCTGTACGAAATGCCTACATGGAAAAGACACATGGCGCTTGAAAGTGGTGACTTCATTTAATCGTGTTATTTATAATTGGGGAATTTTCCATAGATAATAGTTTTAACAACAGATCCTACCCTGCCAACGCCGAAAAAGTATCAAGGATTGATGATCATAGATAAGATTAACCAATTCTCTTGGATTAACCCTCTTGAAAATTACCGATGTCGAAAGGGAATCAGGGGTCGGCGATCGACGATGTGTACATGCAGAAATTTTCAATGATTTAAACTTTTGAGATATCACTGACCCCAAAAAAATGCATCCATCATCGACTATCGAAGGTTTATCATGGCTGAGGTTAATGCTTATCCCTCTCGTATTTCGCCAACGCCGATGGGAAATCAGATAAATCTTGAATCTTCTTGGAGAACAACTAGAAATAAATTACTCCACCTTTTACCAATGTCGATGATACATCAATGATCAATGATTATTGTTACTGTGTGGTCATTTTACCTACTTGGATTTTTTCAATGCCGAACACAGGCGCGCTAGTCACAATTTAAGTTGTAGATTCTTAGTTAGAATTCCAAGTTTTTTCAGACAAAAAGGTTTTCACATTGATAGGTTCAAAAAAATCCACTTTGATCGATGAAAAGACATGAATAAAAAATTAGCAATCCCTCCATAGTGGACTCAATTCATACAACAAAACAAAAGAAAACAAGTGGTACCCAAAAGTGACAGAATTTCATAAAATCTTTTAGGGTGTGTTGAGTGCTCAACAGGTTGGAGCCTCCTTCCAGTTGTAGCTAGATAATTTAGGGAGTTGTAGCTTCCTTCAGGTTGGTGCCTATAAATCAGGGGGTCAGTGTTGTTGGCCCTCAGAAATATTGTATTTTCATCCACCTTTTCCTTCATTATTCATTACATTCCATCATCCCATTAACCTTTTATTATACCATTTTCATAAATACATTTAGGTTTCACATTATTATTTTCCACTTTATTCATTTTAGTATTATAAGTGAATTTGTGATTAAATATTACAAATTAACATATTTTCATTATATCTCAAGGTTGGATGAGTTTTATGATGTGTACAGGTATATTGAAGATTTCAACAAAGTCAAATATTACCACCTAGCCTCAAATTCGAATTTCATCTTCAAGCTTTGAAGATTTGAAGAATATTTGGGACAATCATTCAAGGATATTCAAAGGAGAAGATCATGGATATTTTGATGGCATATCTTATCCAAGATTTGTGAGAGATGTGTGGAGGATTTGAAGGGATCATATCTTGTAATAATAGGAAAGTGGTTGAGAGAATAGTGGATCTGTAATTATGAGACTCTTATCTTATCTTCAAGACTCTCATGTATAAAAGAGAGTGTTCTCTCTTCATTTTGGGAGAGTTAGAGATGAGAGATTAGACTAAGATTAGATTGAAGTCTTAGAAGGGGATTCTTAGCTTTGATTTGTATTCTTTCATTTGCCATGCTTTCATGATTTGTTATTTGATTCTTGTAATGTAATTTGAGATAGCATTATTGTGTGAGCTCACATATGTCTTTTGTCATTCAACTCTTCACATGTTGTATTGCTTTCCTAGTTTTTATTTCAATGCTTTCCTAGATTAATTTCATTTCATAAATTTAGATTAGATTACTTCTACTTCATTCTTGCAGATATAGTGTCTGTGCTTCGTAAGCCTACGAACCTCGGATTGAAAAATTAAATAGTTGGGAAAGTACTACAACAGAATTAAACGACAATATTTCCACCTAACATTTTGGCATCGTTGTCAAGGAAGCACGATGGATTGAAGTTTAGTTTGATTTTTCATGCAAGTGTGATTAGTCATGCTCCTAACTCTAAGGTGACATATGGGTAAGGGCATGTAGGGAGTGTTTCAATTCCTACAAGCGTAAGTGTAGATTTCAATTCATGCAAGTGTGTTTGCATGTATTGGTAAGGGGTCATAGAATCTACTTGAGTGGATATTCCTCATGTTATCCATGCCAATGTATTCCTAAATCCGAGGTAAGATGTCAGCCTCATTTGGGATAGAGCATGCAGAGTGTGACTTTCAATTTCTGCAATTTCAATTCTAGCAATTTCAATTTCTGCAATTTCAATTTTTGCAACTGTGAAGAGGTTTTCATGTGTTTCAACAAGTGTGATTTTCAGTTTCTTTTTTMTTTTTTTTGGGGGGGTGTTGTAAGAACCCCTTTTGCAATATGATTTAACTATGAGTGTCATCTTGGAACATCTCRCTYARATCCTTGCAAAAGATGGGATTTATTMTTCTYAGGAAGAGGAGATMTTGACARCAACCCAGAGCTTAAATACTCCTCCARAAATGAACRAGGAATCAACATCTGAGGAACTTGAGGAGGACAAKGAGGAGCTGYAGCATGATCTGAGYGAGGGAAACTATGCCTAYGAAATCTATATCAAACGATGGTTTCAAGYGACTATCAGGTTAGATTCTTTTAATTTTTCTTTTTATTTTRTTAATTTAAAGTTACAGTAACTAGATTCATTCATTMTTGTAAAATTCTATTTTTCATTCGAAAAATTTCCACTGAACATATTGATGTTACTGTTGYGTTCTTGGCTCCATTGGTTATTTGACTACAGGTAACTGATTTCTAAGATGTAATTAGCATAGAGTAGGTGAGCTTTCATTTTAAGTTTTTGTTTTCATTATCATATTTTTCTTTTACCTAGTATAAGTATGCTCTCCTCCGTGCTTCGTGCGATCGCGAGGATCAGAAAATAGGGATGATTTTGATTTCAGGAATGAATGTTTTTGTGTCCATCGTTTGACCTGCAAATAAACACAATAAAAAAAAATTAGACAAATAAAACAAAGCTAAGTTTTTACATACTGTTACAGCGAAATTTTTACATGTTGATACAGTGAAAATTTTACATGTTGTTACAACATGTTGATACAGTGAAATTTTACATGTTGTTAAAGCGAAATTTTACTTGTTGAAACAGTGACGTTTTTGTTGTAACAATGATTGAACAGTTGCATGCCTGCGCTCTTCTCATTTTTAACTTCCGGTCTGGTCCATTTCTAGGTTTGATGCCATATCTCTCCTTCATCCAAAACCTACACCTACTCATGCCAAATCTGCCATTGTAATCACCTCAGCTTCCAAGACTAGCATTCACCTTTTTAATTTACAGTAAAACCTACAAATTGAACCTGCAAAAACAATAAAATATGAAACCATAGGTTCATTTTGATCGCCACAATTTGTCTCCATCCTTATAATCGGATCAAAATAACTTGATTGTGAATGCATTTATAATGGAACTCCCAACCTCAATTAAAGAAACAAATTCTATGAGATTCCACTAAAATGTTGCCACTTAGAGCTTAAAGCCATGTCAATTCCTTGACAAAAGCCACAATGCATCAACTTTGTATTCTTAGGCATACATTCGATGAACAAAATTGTAGTTTATGATATCAAGAATGGACTATCAATGGACTAGTTGGGCTATTGAATATTGAGTATAATTAGGATCCCCGATTTTCGTTCAGATTTTATATTTGACCTATCATGAGAAACCAATTTTTAAACGAGTGGGTGAAGAGAGCCATGATTTTGGGGATCAAATAGTTTTTGGCTCTACTATGGAGGATAGTTGAAGATTCAATCCCACTTTTTGCGGTCCTTTCGGCTTCTTAATCGAGTAAACATTATCCTATTTTACCAATCCAACTATCTAAAACCTTGCAAATAAAAATGAGAATGGGAATCGTTGTGAGTGAGGCCATTGTTTTAGATTGACAGCAATAGTTGATTGACAACCAAAACATTCCCCTTGCTCCACGTAGCAGGACATCAAGGTCAGGATCGTTGAAATTTGAGGGTCGTAGGAATCATATTTACAGGTGTGCGTAATTAGGGTTCAATCTGCGTTGTTACACAAAAATGTCGAGAATCAGTCCAAGAGTCAAGTGATTCTATCCTGGTGTTCTTTGGAACTTGTATCCTCTAGATTTTTCCACCTCCACCTCGGGCGATTTATGATAAACTACTTCCAGTAATAGACCATCCATAACCACTACTCCACCTCCATTTACTTTCTCCCCTATGAATCACCAGATCCTCACAGAGTTGGGAGAGATTTGTGCACTTACTGATCCAAGAACATGTCAATAACACCAGGACTTGTCTTGTACATGAATTCTTCTACCTTTGGCCTGCTCACTAATTGGGTATTTCATCTCCATATAAAACGTGTTGTTTCCATGGGTGGCGATCTCATTCTTCCGCATGCTGATATGGTATAATGGTGCACTGTTGTCTCAATTCATCATTGTTATCCCTAAAATACAACTCGTAATCTGAATATCCTTGATTGCAAACTTTACTTGATGCTGGATCAATTATGTCGAGTACAGGGTGTGAAGATTACATATCTCCGGATCTTATTCCAGTGGGTTGTTCCTAAAACACAGTGCCTCGGTGTCCAAGCATACCCATTTACAACCCTGGTGTGAAATCTCTCAAATGGACCCATGTTTACTTCTCTTGATGTTATTACAAAACTTAACCATAATTGGGGTGAGCTTGTCATGTGTGTGGAAAAATATGCTCAGGTTACCAAAAATTCAGAAAATGTGTAAACATTGTTTCATACTTGTGTAATTCTGATGCATTGTTTTGTGGGGAAGACAACTCTATAGTAGTTGACAAGAATTTTTTAGATCTATTAATTTTAATTTTTTTTACTTTGCATTTGAGTCACTCTCATAGCACAATTGAAGACAAAGAAGTATGCAAGGGAAACAAGTATAAAAACATAGTTTATTTCTTTGAGTTTCTCGCATTCRCACTTATTTCTGTTTTGCATGATATATTCTTCACAAATCTCACAATTTTGCAACTGGATTTGTACTAAGATTTTTCAGGTCTAGAAATGATATCATTTTGCTGTTGAAGAGATTTTTCATGAATAACACCATTTTTTAGAAAAAMATGCTTTGATAAACAGTTTGAAGGAGTTGATCTTCATTATACATTTCATGACGATATTGTTACACAAGTATTACATGTTGTTACACATGTATTTTACATGTTGTTACTCTTGTATTTTTAACATGTTAATACACCTATTCATAAACCATTTTACGTCATTATATGCTTACCTAAATTACTCCTTGTCAGTACATTGATCATCCGTGTGTTGAAGCCATCTTCCATTTCCTTATCCATCATGACTTCGCACATCCCTATATTTCTGAGTTGCATACATCATTTCTTTATATTTTTCAGTTCATTTTTTCCTTTCCAGTTTTCCTTCTAAATAAAACAAACTCCCTTTCCATGATTACATTGCCTTTCCATACACATGTTTCTACTGAGATCTATCTTTTAGTCCTACCAATATTTGTATAAAAACTTGCGTTGACTGATGTGGGATTCCTTAAGTCCCACCTTTCAATATTCTTTCCCCATTGACCTCAGCACCTTATCTGGGAAATAGACTAGAGTCCATTTTGAGTACCTAGAGGCTTCAATGCCTTAATGGCAAGTTCTCTCGCTGACGATCATGGGAATACATCAATGTCCCTTGATCATCATATCTTGCAAGTGGATCGACCTCAACACATCCATTAGCACTTCGTAAGATGTACTCGAGTACCTTGGCTCTCATTGACATCAATGGTGAGTTGCCTCAGATTGGTTAACGACATTCATAATTAATCGGTAATCCAATGATTTCTCTTCTTAATCGACATTGATACATCCTTTCGCATGATTAGAATTGTACCATCAGGTTTGTAGCATGTGAAGACTATATATGTTTTTATGGCTCCCTTAGCAGTAACAATAGCATGACTTAAGCTATATGAGAGTATTATCGTCCACTTTCATACTTCCTCTTTTCCATGATTCATCAACAACAATTCATATCCCTCCACTTCACATTCTCAGATTCAACAGTTATAGTAGTTGTAGTTACAACAGTTATAGTACAGCAATGAAACTACAGCTGCAATTACATTTTCATGATCTTGCAGCAGTGACACCTTCCATCATCCAATAGTCATAGTCACATATTCTTTGCTCCAGCAGTTACAACAGTTGCAACTACAGCACCAGTCACGTTTTCCTGATCCAACAGCTGCAACAGCTACATTTATATTGCATAGTTCATCTACTTTTTGGGCGAGTGGAGGTATGTTGTTTTCTAAGATTTAATCACACAATTCCTTATATGTTGACTTGAATATTTTGGAAAATTTCCTCAACATGCTCTCTTTCATTCCATAACCTACACTAAATTGCATGAGGGAATGCAACCGATTCAGTTGTGGGGGGGGGTATATTCACTACCTATTCACTACTAGTATTCCATTTTTTCCACTATTATCACTCCATTTTTCATCTCATTTATTGTTTACCAAATTTTCTTTTCCAACGATCCCCTGTTGCGCTTTGCTTCATATTCATTGATATACATATTGGCATGATTCATAAAATATAGAGAAAAGGCTTTCTTATACTCAGTGATGCTCTCTTATGCACATTGATAGCTTATTATTTCCAGTGAGTACATGGATAAATTATTGCAGCAAGAAAATCAATAAGTGAAATGAATGTTGTTAACACAAGAACCAACATTCTTTATATTCATGGTTTTCACACAAGAACCAACCATAAGAAAATTTCACATGTTGTTACACATGTATTACATGTTGTTACACATGTACTTTACATGCTGCTACTCATGTATTTTACATCCTTGAAATATTCCTTATCAAAAAGACATCATCAATCAAATCCATAGTTTAAATCCCAAAAGTTATTAAGAAGATCCATGCATGGTTGCATGAGGACATGCAACAAGTTCATTTGGGGGGGATGTTGGGCCTCATAAATGTCATATTTTTATCCACCGTTTCCTTCATTATTCATTACATTCAAATGTCCCAATAACCTTTTATTATACCATTTTCATAAATACATTTGGGTTTCACATTATTATTTTCCACTTTATTCATTTTAGTATTATAAGTGAATTTGTGATTAAATATTACAAATTAACATATTTTCATTATATCTCAAGGTTGGATGAGTTTTATGATGTGTACAGGTATATTTGAAGATTTCAACAAAGTCAAATATTACCACCTAGCCTCAAATTCGAATTTCATCTTCAAGCTTTGAAAATTTGAAGAATATTTGAGACAATCATTCAAGGATATTCAAAGGAGAAGATCATGGAGATTTGGATGGCATATCTTATCCAATATTTGTGAGAGATGTGTGGAGGATTTGAAGGGATCATATCTTGTAATAATAGGAAAGTGGTTGAGAGAATAGTGGATCTATAATTATGAGACTCTTATCTTATCTTCAAGACTCTCACATATAAAAGAGAGTGTTCTCTCTTCATTTTGGGAGAGTTAGAGATGAGAGATTAGACTGAGATTAGCTTGAAGTCTTAGAAGGGGATTCTTAGCTTTGATTTGTATTCTTTCATGATTTGTCATTTGATTATTGTAATGTAATTTGAGATAGAATTATTGTGTGATCTCACATATGTCTTTTTTCATTCAACTCTTCACCTGTTGTATTGCTTTCCTAGATTAATTTCCTGCTTTCCTAGAGTAATTTCATTTCAGCAATTTAGATTAGATTACTTCTACTTCAGTCCCGCGTATATAGTGTGTGTTCTTCGCAAAACTACGAACCTCGGATTGACAAATTAAATAGTTGGGCAAGTACTACAATGAAATTAAACAATAATATTTTCGCCTAACAGGTGCCTCCTTCTAGCTGGTGCTGGAAAATTTGGAAGTTGGTGCTTCCTATGAATGTATTCTTGAGATATATAAGAAACAAATATGTGGTTTTCTCCCATTTTGGTTTCCACATAAATTTTGATGTACTTTGTATATGATATGATATTATTGAATTGCACTTCTTATGGATATATTCTCATGATATACTGAATGCAATCGTAAATGATAAACTAATGATAAAGTTGAATATTATATATTGTGTTTGAACGTGGTAAAAAGTATTCATGCTAATTCACCCCTCCTCTCAATATTCGAACAATTGGTATCAGAGCGAGTCCTTCAAGAAAAATAGCTTAACCACTGGAAGGAAATGGAATACGCTAAGATTGGAGTACCACAATTTGATGGACACAACTATGCCTTTTGGAGAATAAAAATGAAAACTTATGTAAAAGAACAAGGATTTGATATCTGAAAATCAGTAGTAGATGGATACAAAGAGCCTTCCACTCCACCAACAAATAATGATGGAAATAAACTCGGTCAAAACAATTCAAGGAATAAAAATGTTATCCGGAATGGTCTGGTTGATTCAATATATGTCAAGGTTATGCATTGTGATCCTGAAAAGAAGATTTGGGAGAAAATCAAGAATTTTTATGAAGGATATGCCAAAGTCAAGGAAGCCAAGCTTCAGACTTACAGAGGTCAATTTGAACAGTTAAAAAAGAATAAATATGAATGCATAACATCTTACCTTTTACAAGTTGATGAAATAGTGAATGTGATTAAAGGATTGGGAGAAGAAGTTTATTAATATATGATTGTTCAAAATATACTAAGGTCTCTTCCAATAAAATTTGATCCTAATATTTCATCCCTAGAAGAAAGAGAAGATATTGGTATGCTAAGCATAAATGAGCTACATAGAATATTTACATCCTATGAAATTAGAACACAATAGGAAAATCCATCCAAGAAAGAATAAGATTTCAAATCATCCAAAAAGAAAAAGAATAAGAAAAATCCCAAGTCAAATCCAAATTTTAGTTGCAACGATGATTCACACGAAGATGAAGAAATAACCAACTTTGTAAGAAAGTTGAAGAGAGGAACTCATAAGTATAAAGGCATGCTTCCTTTAAAAAAAAATTATTGTGGTAAAATTGGTCATTTTGAAAAAAAGTGTCCTTGTGCTAAGAATTCAAATAGTAATGAAGAAAAAGATCCAAATAAAGAAAAAAAAACATCAAAAGGGAAAAAAGAAAGGAGATAAAAGTAAATCCTTCAAG
>SNQJ01S0067806.1:39598-56150 GCA_010110895.2 Picea sitchensis | reverse complement strand
ACACATGTGCCAAAATCTTCTAAAATCAAAACTCAATCACTTGCCAATCAAATTGATCTTGTTCCCCTTGACTATCTCTTTGACTTTGTGCCTTTATTTTGTCTTCAATCTTGTCCCCACATATCTTTTTATTTTTGCCTTGGTTGATTTTTATTGAATTAAAATTACCTTTTTGGGTTTTTGAGAGTAAAATCAATTTTAAGTGATTAAAATCACTAATTTTACTCAAATAAGTGGGTACTTAGGTAATATGGGTGCTCTAGGTCCACAAATGAGCATCCCCATGGCCTATTTGGTGCCCAAATACCACTTTTTTAATGTATCTTTATTTTTTAATTAAAAATTGCCGAATTCTGACAATTTTTTAATTAACTGAAAAAATAAAAAAAAATCCTAGGGGGGACTTAATACATTTCCATAAGACTCTAGGAGGATGTTTAGCATGGTAATATACATTAGACACTAGGCTTAGATCCATGCTAAAGCCTAACCATGAGCATATACTCCAGCTCTGGAGGGATTGAGTGAAAAAACTCATAAATTATAGATCTCCTGAAAACGACAAAATATAATTAGTAAGTGAAAAAACACTCAAGAGTATAACTCACGCTTAGGACTTAAGGTGGCTAAGACCTTTTACAAGTTCATCATACAAACACCTCTTATTACAATTTTTTATGGAAAATGTAGAGTAACAGGGTGGTCTTTATGACCGGCTGAACTTCTGAACTCTGAATAGGATGTTTAGCATGGTAATACATTAGAACTAGGCTTAGATCCATGCTCAAGCCTAACTATGAGCATATACTCCAGCTCTAGGGGATTGAGTGAAAAAACTCATAATTATAAATCGCCTGAAAAGCGGAAAATATATAATTAGTAAGTGAAAACACACACCAGAGTATAACTCACGCATAGGAATTAAGGTGGCTAAGACATTTTACAAAATTCATCATGCAAACACCTCTTATTACAATTTTTATGGAAAATGAGTAAGAGGGTGGTCTTTATGACCTACCGGACTTCCTAACCTCAATTTTAACAGCATTTCAAACTTTATGTCATTGAAGTCCATCTCACAAAGGTAACTGATGGATAATAACCAAACTTTTGCAGTGACACTGGCACCATAGTTTCGTGTGCCAATATATTTCAGTGTTTTGAAACTTGTATCCCATTCCAAGAGTAGCTTGTAGATCGAGAACTATATTTCTACCTTCGTGGTCCATATCCCCATCTTTCTTAGTAAGCCCCATGATCTTGACCTCATCCTCCAAAGGCTGCAAGACATATTTTGCCTCTGAAGAGACCGAGTGCCTAAAGTATTCAGCTGCCTCCTCTGCCACAAGGGTTGCCTGAGTCTTGTGAACATGATTCGTCCTGGCTCGAACAACGTGAGGAGCCAATGAAATTGTGAGGAGAATGGTGTGCCACTCATAAGAAGGGACCACAATGAGGATAGAGATAAAGACTTAACTCGACCAGAGATAGAGATCGAACTAGGAATAGAGGTTGAAATAAACCAGAGACAACGCCTAAGCCATATTTGTTATCTTAACTATCGTCATGACAAGGAGAGCAGAGAGTACATATATTTGTAATGCACTCACAATCATAAATCAAAACTTAGTCATGATCCGGCCAGAGCTCATCCCCACCTATACTAGCAATTTTCCCCCATCACTTCAAGCGCATCAGATCTGGAATGAACATTAGCTCTCATGCATGGAGGCTACATGCCTGAGGAGACATGGCATTCATCCACGACATCAACCACATTAACACCCTCCTATCCATGTGACACCTCATCCTTGGGTAAATTACTTGAATGATATAATCATATAATAATTTACTATGATGGTATATTCATATGTGTGATTCACACTTCATAATTTCATGGTTTGGCACTTAAACAAATGAGAAATTTGATGTTCAATAAGTGGTTATAATTGGATCTTTTTCATGGCTAAGGTTTGCAAGCATTCAAATGTTGTTGAACACCTAATAAATTGAGCATAACAAATTTGAGGTTTATACACTTTTCATGTCCTTCTCAAAATATTTTCTAGATTTCATTAACATTCAACTACATTAACCAATGTATTTTATAATTTGCTGCCCGTGACAAGGGAGTGCTAATAATTTGTGACTTCACTGCTGGAATATCTTTTTCTTCTAGGTTTGACAATTGGTTCAACACTGATATTTCTAAGTTCTAATACACTTCATAAGTCTGGTCCACATTGTTATAGACAATCAAACAATTTGTTGATACATTTCCTGCTAATTTAAATGATGTTCAAGTAATATGGTTTATTGGCATGGTGAAGAACATATAAGTTTATGCATATCTAAATCTAAACCCTGGCTTGGACAATAACAACACTTAAAATTTTACATTAAAAGTGTTGGAGTTCAATATTCTACATCAGAGGGAACAAAAAGTCAAGAGCATGGTTTCCTAAAATCATGCTCATTTAAGGTGTTAATGTGAATGCTATTTGGATACACTATCCTTTTGGAATTTGCAAATTTGAAAATGATGTTAAATCTCTAGAATGACATGTCTGCATAATTGATGTGAGGATTTCTTATGGTGCAATTTAGATCACACAAAATTTCATTTTTCTTAATGACATTTTGTACTAAATTCCCTAATTCTTAAGCACATTATAATTTTTCATCTTGAAATCGGTATCAAAGTTAAATGATATCACTATTGGTTTTGAGACTCATTTATGAATGCTCAATGTATATAAAAAATGCCAATTCTGGAAATTCATTTTTTTAGTATTATTTGTTATAATATAAGAGAATCGACTAGCATATAATTCCACCAAGCTGAACACATATTTTTAAATTCATTATGGAAGTTTGATTGTCTTAAACTCATACTTTCTTGTGGCTGGTAATAAGTCTTGGAATCATACAACTTTGTGACACTTTGGGTTTACTTAATAATTTGTTTGCACTACATCACAATTCTTCCACATCTTTAGAGAAAACTAAATTGTTGGGATAATCAAGTTTTAATAATCAACTCAAGCTGAATAACACTCCCATACTAAATGACAGGCTTGATTGATTTAAGGATTCTCCCTTAAGCTAGGGTAGTTTTCTTTAATGTTACTTAAGCCTCTCGCTTCAAAGCCCCGGCTCGATCCGCAAAGCACCCGTGAAGTCCTAAGCAGCTTAACGCCAAATTTAGGAAGCATGTCGGCTCTCAGCACAATTTTGCCATTTCTGCTGCCCTCACCAAGCGCTGCTGAATTTGAAGCGCCAGCTTCGGAGGGCTTAGATGTGACTTCCAAGGTCCGCGACGCCTAAGGGTGAATATGTTTTGGTGTGTGTGATAAGGGTTATCTGTCTTTACTTTCATATTTAAAGAGATCCCACCCTCCATTTCACCACCCTAGTAATTAATGGTAATGTTAATTGGTTCTTTGATTCATTTTCATCTCTTTACTTAAATTTTTAACATTACCATTAATTGTTTCTGTGATGTTTGAGAGTGGTTCCAACCTCTCATTGACCTCCCTACATGGAGAAAGTGAATTTTAGGTCCCATTCAAAATTCAGTAGATTTAACAGTTTTCAGTATTTCAAGAATGGCAAGACTGCAATGTTTCCAATGGATTCTATCAATGTATGAAGGTATGGAACTGACATTTAATCAAGAGAACCAAGCCTTTTATGTACCTCAATGTTGGTGGCATTTTGATTGTTGAACTCTTTGTCACTTCAATTCTGAAAATGGTAACTTTCATCTATGTACCCTTCACTCAAGTATAAACTCTTCTGTTGAACTCTTCTCTTTGTCGTCGTGTCAGGTGACTTAGTGGTGTATGTGCACACAAACCTCCGTCTTATATATAGGCAGCGAGAAGAGTTGTTGAAGGTAAAGACAAATATGTGGGATGTGTTTTTTTGATGATATGGGTTTGAACAACAGTGTTGAGTTGGCATTAGCCAACTTGGATCTTAATGAACTAGTGCTACAGTCAGCCACTTTTGATGATGGTGATCCTCTTGAAGGATCATAATTCATCCTCCACATCAACAAATGCATGGATTGCATTGGATATAGGGGAGGAGGAGGATGGAGGAGAGAGAAGTGGTAGTGATGCCAATCTTGATGATTATGACATGGAGGAATCTAGAATCTAGAATCTAGTAATTTCTAGAATCTAGAATCTAGATGGTTGATGATCAAATGATTAATCATTGATGAACTATGTAGTATGGATGCCATTTCTATCTATATTGATGTAAAAATATGCATGTTTTCATATATTCTGCAGCTAATTTGTCTTTCTACATATTTTTTTGAATATAAATGCAATATATATATAAAATTATATATATATATATATGTAACAGACACTTCCCGGACGCTTCGCTTTCGAGGATTTTTGGAAAATGACGCTTCTGACGCTCCCGCTTCTGGCAACACTAGTTTTCTTTGTCCAAAGTGTGAGGCAAGGACACCAAAGTGACAATATGTGGCTTCCCTGATAGTGCCTCTAGGCTATCCTGTTGAAGCTAGGATTTTTCCTCATAGGCGAGAGTTTGAGTGGTAACACTGCCCATTTCAAGAAAATCAAATTGATATCATTAATTTCATGTCAGTCTCTGCAAAGATATAAGATTGACAAGCAATCAAGAAAATTAAACAATTCTATCACAAGTAAATATGGTAATAAGATCACACAAGTTGTTTAGGACTCCTTTGCAAATGATAGTCCCCACTAGTTCTAGAAATATTTTTTCTTCTCGCTATTTTCCAATGAGGGCAGTGAAGATGGCAATAAGGGCCCAAATATCATAGGCCAATATATAAACACAAGAAACAATTAAAAAGTGAGTCAAATTAACATATAGTTTTATGACATATATTATTCCACTAAGAGAAGATATGTGCTTGGTGGGAAATGTCGTATAAAGCAATCCAACCAAATTTAAATAACAGCTATAAACCAGTGTTACCAGAGCCGGATGGAACCGGTAAAACTGGTCGGTCCGACTGAGTCACAAACTAGACCGGTTCAAACCAGCCATCCAAACCGCTAGTGACCGGTTGCATACGAAACTGTTTTTTTTTCTCAAACTGGTCAGTTTCGTAAAGTTGCCTTACAGCCGGAAAAGTAAGGGGATTTTCAATTTTTTTTTTTAAATAGAAAAGAGGCATGTATTGGAAGGTTCTAGAAATGTCTATAGCCCCTAATAAACCTATAAAAACAACCCCACCCTCTCTATTTCACTCACACTATTCATTTGGGTTCTCTTGAGTTTGAGAGTTGTTATCGCCAAGGATGTATCTCTCGTCTCGGGGAAAGTATCGGCGAGGGTCTGGAATGTAACTTCTCGGTGACATTGACAGAAAATATCGAAATATCTCGGAAAATGTCGCAAGACAGGGGTCTAACTCGGAATATCTCAGAATATTTCGAATATAACAAACATGTGTTTTGTTATCGGGCAATTTCTACTTTGATAGAAGAAAAGGCAAATGGAAAGCAAATTGGCGAAGCGGGAGACTAATCCTATCACTATCACATCAATAGGAAGTCTCTTTCTATTTAGGGTGGTAGGCCCAGGGGAGACGTTCACGGTGGCCTGGGGTTTTGAGAAGGTAAAGGGAAGGCTAGGTAAAAGGTCCCCTCTCACAAGTCACCACCAATTAGAAATTCCGGTTAAATAACCAATTAAGATATAACATGCCAGGAACAAAGCAACAGGAAAACTATATATTTGCAAGAGCACTTGCTAGTTAGCACTTCATAAAGCCATTGAATTTCTGAAACAAAGCAAGTTTGCTGAATATAATGAAGTAAACAGAAATCTTATAACAACAATGTTTATAGAGCAATACTTCACATAAAATGTTTTAAGACAAGCTTCAAAATGACTAAAAACCATTAACCATTGAAGTCATATCACTAGCACTTGATAGAAGCACATAAGACAAATTATAATTCAGCCTTTACAATTGCTTTATGAGCTTTTAATGCTGCATGAAATGGCTGTAACTTACTTTAATAACAACAGGAAGTAGGTTAGTAGATCAATCTATTCTAGGGTTAGAAGGTGTTAGTAGGTTGTTTGAAGAATAGGTTTTGAAGGTTTGTTTGATCAAGAACTCAATGGAGGTCTTAGAGTAGTGCTTTCTTAGGCAAAATGGAGTCAATAAAGTGGCTGCAAATGTTTGAAGGAGCAGAATGATAAAGTGAGAGCCAAAGACAAGAGGAGTTGATGGATGAGGTGTTGGTAAGCCAAGGCTTCAACCATCAAACCATAGGGGAAAATGACTACTAAGGTGTAGATAAACCTAGGCCTTAGTAAATAACTCAAATAATGAAGCAAGTGATGACTAAGATGAAGCAACAAGTGCTAGGGTGTTGCAATGGCAAGGCCCTTAGCAATGGCTTCAAGAAAAATGGCTCCTTGGCACAATCTAGTAGGTGGATAGCAATTGAGATAAGGGAAATAACATGTGCTTAATCTCCTAGGGTTTTAAGCTAGCAATTTCATAATCTTTAGCAAAATGCAAAGTAAAGATACTATAACCATTCAAAAAAAAGAAGAATTGCAGAATTTTACCTACATTCACCAAGATTAATCTAGCACATCACCTAGTTGTAAACTTTCCACCAAGAAAATGCCAAAAAACACCAAGAATAGCCTTCCTTCAACAAGTGTGCACTAAATTTCAGTCATAAAATGTAATGTCCCCCACCTCTTGATGAAGAGGGTTGGAGAGACTCAGTAGTCTAGCTTTCCCCACTAGACTATAGTCTCAGGCATATTGGGGACAAAGTCAACCATAAAACATAATATTCTAAAGTTAAGTTGACTTTTTGGAAAAAAGGTAACTCAACGAAGAAAAAGAAAAGATGAGTTAGGTTAAGAGTTAACCCTAGGGGTAAACTAACTCAATAGAGGAATAGATCGGAGCTATAAAGGAAAGGGCAGGGCGCACTCCTTAGGCATTCTGGATTATTATCTTATTTGCATTGGAGCTCTTGAGCACAATCCGTTTTGAAGGTTTTGAGTCTAAAACCCTAGAGATCAACTCGATGGTGAAAGATTCCACCTTACTTGATCCAGGCTTGGTCCTGGAGATGAAACAATCCTCCCACACCATTCTACAGTGTTGCAGGTTGGTTCTACAAGAAGATTCCAGGCTAGGGCGCAACCCAGGGGGGTTTCCAGCTAGAAGGGCACACCACCTTGGAGGTATTGGTTTGATCTGAAGGAAGGAAGAGGTATTTTGGAAAAGAAACACCTGGATTCTCTTCATATGGTCCCTGGCATCATTCTTGATCTATTTAGGAGGAGTTTATATTTGTAGTTTATTTCTGGGAGCTTGGCACGAATTGGAGAGAAGGAGGGTGCATTGCAGAAAGTGGTTTTCAGTGTTTGGAGGCTCAAATCTTCATAGATTGGCTTGAGACTTCAGCATCTTGGTAGCATTGGCCCGATCTACGTTCTGGTAGAGTTTGGTGATATTTGGAGGCTCCTAGAGGGGAGAAAATACCCTCCTTGACTTTATCAAACTAGGGAGGGCACAATCCAGTTTAGGGATTGCTTAGTTGGAGTAGCAGGAATTCTCAGATCAACTTGAGACTTGGTCTGGAGGTTTCTATTAACCCGATCTATATTCCGAGAGAGTTCAGAGGGATTTGGAGGTCGGGAAAGGGAGGGACAAAACTTGAGGGTTTGGCAGCATTCAGGCTAGGGCGCAACTCAGCCAGTTGGAGAGGTTTTGCAGTGTACCAACTGGGTTCTCCTATCTTTTGTCAGAGCTTGCTTGCTAGGGGCCCTTGGAGGATTGGATCTCTTCTTAGACAACCTTTGGGAGGCACTTATATTTCTATCGTTATTCTTATTGTATCGGCTGACAACCCATTTTGATATTATTGGGGATTTCTTCCAGATCTGAAGATCTCTTGTATATGAGATCTCCTTACTATCTAAATAAAGGTCATATCTGACATTTTTGGTTCTCTACTAGTGTTCTCATATCTCTTGTCTTGTTTATGATTGTATGCTTCATATCTATTGGTCAATGCACATCTTTATGGATACCCCTACAAACATATAAACAAACATAGAAAACAGTAAACAGTAAACAGTTAGTGTTCTGAGCAAAAAATTTGACTCGGGAACATTACAGACTATAGTGGTATCAGAGCGTTAATCCTCCCAGGTAGTGGGGGTTAGTGCATGCAGAAGTTCAGTGGCATTTACATGGGCAGACACAGGAAGCAGACATGTGAGATAGAGGCCGAAATGGAAGGATCAGGTGAAGACAGTGAACCATATATTCTAACAGGGTTCGCTAAGGAGTTGCAACACTCCATAAACATGACATAAAGCACCCTTTTGCATCATCTACATGAGAAATAGGAAGCAGTACGTAGGGGACAGGTGGAAATGACAGAGACTCTAAGAAAGGTAAATGAAATCCAAGAGAGGTTGTCACAACTCCTGATGCAGATGACTCATGCAGGGATGGGTCCGGAAGTTTATGCCAATAGAGAGCCTAGTGGATCTCATGGAGGGGAAGACCTCAATAGGAGCACAACCCTCGTTATCACACTGAGGGACAAAGCTATTGAGGAGGTGCACCCCAAGGACAGACATATAGTAGGACCACCCCTAGGCCCTATCTACCTACATTCTTGGATACTCGGCCACAACACAACTATAGGATGAGATTGAGGATAATTTTTAGCAGTATGCCAGGGAGTATCATGCCTTAAGTGCATGGTTTCAAAGGCAAGTCACGCTAGATAAGTATTGCAAGATCAAATTTCGGGGCAAACCGAAACAATATCAAAGGCCCAACTATGAACTAGAGCGTAGAGCAGGAAAAATAGAAATCCCTTATTTTGATGGATCTGCTAAGGTGACAACACAAGCATGGGTGAAGAAGCTAGATACCTACTTACATCTTAAACCCGTGAGAGAGATGGATGCCATCAAATTTTCCACCATGTACTTAGATGGCAAGGCTCATCATTGGTGGTACCATGGGCTGACCACATTGGGTCACAATCAGATTACATCCTACACAGAGTTCACACAGAGTCTCATTGACAGATTTGACCGCTTGGATACAAAGCTACCTTTTAGGGAGTTCACACAACTCAGACAAACAAGATCACCAGAGGCTTACATAGAAGAGTTCCAGAGAATAGCAGTGATGGTACATGATGTGTCTCAAGCAAGACTTATGATGCTCTTCACAGAAGGGTTGATGGAACCCTTGAGGGGTTGGGTCAAGGCCTTTAAGCCTACCAACTTGCATGATGCCATCTGAAAGACCAAAGACTTAGGTTCGGCAGCTAAGACGAGATTCACCCCTAGACCTCCCAATCAAGGGGGTAGATATCAAAGACCTCCTATGAACCAAGGAGGGAGAGACCCAAGGGGCTTTGACAGAGGAAGGGGTAGGATGGATGAGCCCACTAGTAGGGAATTGAGGAGGAAGCAATTGTGTTTCACCTGCAAGGAACCACAGGACCCAACACACAAGTTCATGGGTAAGGGGAAAGCCAACTACATCTAGGTGATCTCAAATGATGAGGAGGATGAAGATTTTGGCCACCTATAGAACATGGAAGCCGAAAACCCAGGACAGGCAGAAGAGGAAGATGCTAGTCACGGCCTTACAGCAAATGAGAAGGTGACCATTGCATCCATCAATGGGGTACCTAAATTCAACACCTTCAGGATGAGAGGAGTGCTACAGGGGCAGAAGGTCTCAGTTCTCATTGATGGAGGTTCCTCACACAACTTCATTGACTCAACCTTACTACAAATAGGCACATACCGACAACGGAGTTTGGGGGATTTCATGTGGAGGTAGGAGGTGGACGCACCATGCCTTGTGATAGAAACATCCCAGGAATGAAACTTACTTTGGGCAGACATGATTTGGCACATGATTTCTATGTTATGGACCTTCCAAACACCAACATCATCCTGGGAGTACAATGGCTTAGTACATTGGGACCAATCACCAAATATTACAAAACCATGGAAATGTCTATCACAGAAGAAACAGGGAAAAAGGTGGTTCTCAGAGGTATGACAGGCAACACACCCAGGGTGGTGACAACAAAGCGCATGGAGGCCATCTTTCAGAGGGAAGACATTGCTTATGTAGCAGAATGCAGAATTTCAGTCAGGGTAGACAAAAAGGGGGAAACACACTACACACCAGAGATCAAGAAAATCATGGATAGGCATAGCAAGGTATTTGAGCCTATATCACCAGGGGCACCACCAGATAGGGGGTTTGAGCACATCATAGAGTTGGAGGAGGGTGCAAAATTTGTCATCACCACTCCCTACAGGCACCCCAAGAAATACAAGGACGAAATTTAAAAGGCAATTAAGGAGTTGTTGGATATGGGTCACATCAGGCCGAGCTCCAGTGCCTTTGCATCTTCAGTAGTGTTGGTGAAGAAGAAAGATGGAACAATGTGCATGTGCATTGACTATAGGGCTCTAAACAAGAAGACCATCAAAAATAGATATCCCATCCCACCGATTGAAGAGATATTGGATGAGCTCCATGGGGCAGTATATTTCACTAAGATTGACTTGTGCTCCCGCTATCACCAGATAAATATGAGGGAGAAAGATATTTCCAAGACTGCTTTCCGGTGTCACTATGGACACTATGAGTTTTAAGTCATGCCTTTTGGGCTGACTAATGCACCAGCCTTCCAATCGTGCATGAATCATTTGTTCAACAAGTAGCTAAAGAAGTTCTTATTAGTCTTCTTTAATGATTTACTGATTTATAACAAGACTTGGGAGGAGCACCTTCAGCATGTGGAACAGATTTTGGCTATCATGGAGGAGCAATCCTTATATGCTAAGGAGTCCAAATGTGAATTTGGGATGACAGAGGTCCTTTATTTAGGGCACATTATTGGAGTGAAGGGGGTATAGGTACACCAAGAAAAGATACAAGTTATCATCGACTGGCCCACACCTAAGACACTCACCAAGTTGAAGGGGTTTTGGGGCATTTACTGCTATTACAAGAGGTTTGTCAAAGGTTTTTCTCAACTTTGTGCACCTTTGACCAATTTGACCAAGAAAGGGGCCTTCAAATGGAACCCAGAAGCGCAGGCCACCTTTGAAAAAATGAAGAAAGTGATGAGTACATGCCCGATATTGGCCCTACCAGATTTCGCACAACCCTTCACAGTGGAGTGTGATGCATCAGGGAAAGGCATTAGAGCAGTACTTATGCAAAACAAGCACCCAATTGTTTATGAAAGCCAAAAGTTGAGAGGTCCTAAGCCCATCTACACCATCTATGACAAAGAAATGCTAGCCATCATGCATGCATTGGCTAGGTTCAGGCAGTATTTAGTTGGGGAAAAATTTGTAGTAAGGAAAGATCACAACAACCTCAAGTACTTCCTAGATCAGAAGGACTTGAATGAAAGGCAACAAAAGTGGGTGAGAAAAATCCTGGCATATGACTTCAATATAGAATTTGTCAAAGGGAAGAATAGCGTGGTAGCAGATGCTTTGTCCCCAAGACTATCAGTTTATGCCATGACCGATATTTCATTGGATTGGAAGGCCCGCCTCTTGGTGGAATATTCAAAGAACAAATTTTCTTGTGAAGTGATGGATGGGTAGGTGCTAGATGACAATTTCTGGATTATGGATGATATCATTTACTACAAGGGATGAATTTTATTGGTTCTCGAATTAGTCTTCAAGGCCAAGGTGTTACAGGCATGCCATGATTCACCAGTGGCAAGGCACCAAGGGTTCGTCAAAACATACAAACAGGTACGGGAGAGGTTTTCTTGGAAGGGTTTAAAGGAAGATGTGATGAGCCACATCAAGGAGTGCAACACCTACCAGGACAACAAAGATGAACACACTCACCCAATAGGACTACTACAACCACTTCTCATTCTAGAGCATAAGTGGGAGAGCATATCCATGGATTTCATCACAGGCTTGCCCAAGGTTCAGGGAAAGGATTGCATTTTCTTAGTGGTGGACAGGTTGACGAAGTTTGCACACTTTTTTGCCATTGCCACAGATTTTAGTGCAACACAGGTTGCAGACCTATTCTTTAGGGAAATTTTCAGATTTCATGGGCTGCCCAAAACCATAGTGAGTGACAGGGATAGGAGGTTCATGAGCACTTTCTAGCAGGAGCTCTTCAGGCTAGTAGGTATGGCCCTGACACCTAGTACCCGTTATCACCCACAGACGGATGGCCAAACAGAGATAGTCAACAAATGGGTTGAAGGCTACCTCAGGAATTATGTGGTGGGACAACAAAAAGCATGGGTCAAATGGCTTCACTTAGGGGAATATTGTTACAACACCACTCATCATATGTCCATTGGTCTGCCACCATTTAGGGCCTTATATAGCTATGACCCTCTCTCATTTGTAGAGATTGCCTTCGGTGAAAGAAGGGCTCCCATGGTTCAGGACTGGATTCAGCAGAGTCAGGACATCCTTAGAGAATTGAAGGATCACCTATAGAGGGCACAAAATCAACAGAAGGTACAAGAAAACAAGCACAGAGTTGAGTGCACCTTTGAGGTCGGTGACTTAGTTTATCTGAGGCTCTAACCATACAAACAAGCATCCATTAAGAGAAGTGGCACAGAGAATCTCCAACCTCGTTTCTTTGGTCCATATAGAGTCAACAGGAGGGTAGGAGCCATGGCATATAAGATGGATCTACAACAGGGCAACAAATTACATAATTTCTTTCATGTTTCGTGTTTGAAGAGGGCCATCGACAAGCATATCACTCCTATTGAGGAATTTCCACCCATGGATGAAGAAGGAAAGTTGGTACTGATACTAGAGGAGATACTTGAAGTCGGGGAGAGAAAGCTAAGGAAAAGAAGCATCAAAGAATAATTGGTTAAGTGGAAGAATCTACCTATGGAGTATGCCACGTGGGATGGGGTGCAGTTGATCCAAGAGACAGGTTCAGAATTGCTTGTGGGCAAGCAATTTCTAGCAGGGGAGACTGTAATGTCCCCCACCTCTTGATGAAGAGGGTTGGAGAGACTCAGTAGTCTAGCTTTCCCCACTAGACTATAGTCTCAGGCATATTGCGGACAAAGTCAACCAAAAAACATAATATTCTAAAGTTAAGTTGACTTTGTGGAAAAAGGGTAACTCAACGAAGAAAAAAAAAAGATAAGTTAGGTTAAGAGTTAACCCTAGGGGTAAACTAACTCAATAGAGGAATATATTGGAGCTATAAAGGAAAGGGCAGGGCACACTCCTTGGGCATTCTGGATTACTATCTTATTTGCATTGGAGCTCTTGAGCACAATCAGTTTTGAGGGTTTTGAGTCTAAAACCCTAGAAATCAACTTGGTGGTGAAAGATTCCACCTTACTTGATCCAAGCTTGGTCCTGGAGGTGAAACAATCCTCCCATACCATTCTACGATGTTGTAGGTTGGTTATACAGGCAGATTCCAGGCTAGGGCACAACCCAGGGGGGTTTCCAGCTAGGGGGGCGCACCACCTTAGAGGAAGGAGGAGGTATTTTGGAAAAAAAACACCTGGGTTGTCTTCATAGGGTCCCTATCATCATTCTTGGTCTATTTCAGAGACGTTTATCTTTGCAGTTTATTTCTGGGAGCTTGGCACGAATTGGAGAGGAGGGCGCATTGCAGAAAGTGGTTTTCAGTGTTTGGAGGCTCAGATCTTCATATAGATTGGCTTGAGACTTCATCATCTGGTAGCATTGGCCCGATCTACGTTCTGGTAGAGCTTGGTGATATTTGGAGGCTCCTAGAGGGGAGAACGTACCCTCCTTGACTTTATCAAACTAGGGAGGGCACGATCCAGTTTAGGGATTGCTTAGTTGGAGTAGCAGGACTTCTCATATCATCTTGAGACTTTGTCCAGAGGTTTCTATCAGCCCGATCTATATTCTGGGAGAGTTTGGAGGGATTTGGAGGTCTGGAAAGGGAGGGACGAAACTTGAGGGTTTGGCAACAGTCAGGCTAGGGCGCAACTCAGCCAGTTGGAGAGGTTTTGCAGTGTACCGATCGAGTTCTCCTATATTCTGTTAGAGCTTGCTTGCTCGGGGCCTTTGGAGGCTTGAATCTCTTCTCAGACAGCCTTTGGGAGGCACTTATCTTTGTATTGTTATTCTTATTGTATCAGTTGGCAACCCATTTTGATATTATTGGGGCTTTCTTCCAGATCTGAAGATCTCTTGTATACAAGATCTCCTTACTATCTGAATAAAGGTCAGATCTGACATTGTTGGTTCTCTATTGGTGTTCTCATATCTCTTGTATTGTTTATAATTGTATGCTTCATATCTATTGGTCAATGCACATCTTTATGGATACACCTGCAAACATATAAACAAACATAGCAAGCAATAAATAGTTAGTGTTCCGAGAAAAAAAATTGAGACGAGAACATTACATGAAACACTAAATAGAGCGCAAATTTCAGACCTCACAAGTGTGAGTGAAAGATGATGAAAAATAAGAGGCAATTTCCCCTTATTTATACAATACAAAAGACCAAAATTAGGTAAAAAAGGCCGACATGGCCAGTTACAAATAATAACCAGTTTTTACATTAAATGTCATAATTAAACCCTAAATCAAGCTGCTAAGGTGACGTCATGCCCCTTTAGGGTGACATCAGGCCCATTTTGGGCAACGTTGACCTCCTGGAGCAAAACGTTAGGCCTTCTTGGGCCTCAGGAGCCTCCCACATGTGCCACTTGACACACAACTGCCTCCAAAACCTCCCAAAACGTTGGATGACCTGGGTGATGCCATGGGCCTTCCAGGGCCTACATCATGATGGAAAGGGCATAACCCCCCTGGGTCTATGCCTGCCAGGCTGCTCCTGGTGAAACGTCCTCCTCTCCCTCTAATGCAATCCTCTGATCTATCTCTGCCCCTTGCTAGGGTCTTAACATCCATCTGGTGGGATTTTAGCCCCATGGAGGTCCAAACTAATCATCTCCCCATGTGTACTTGTCCATCGGGTGTGACCCTGCAACATCAACAGATACGCCCTCCATGGGCTCATAAGTCACAGGGATCATAGCAATGTCAATCACATCCAATCATCAAGTTATTAAACATGTGCATAAAATCCCTTTTACCAGGACAAGTGCTCAAAGACGTTATACTAGTCCACAAGCCAAGTTTGGAGGGAACGCTAGGACGTCCTATTGGGATAATGCTCATTGGATGTGGGATGTTTTTAGGGGAAGTCAATATAGGTCATGTGAGTGGATGAGGTGGTAAGGGATGTCTGGGCAAGGGGTGCAGTGAAAGCAGGGAAATGTATGGCTTACATGTGGGTGCCTCTTGTTGACCACCCTTTCAACTAGGGGGTCAACTCCATGTATCATGAAGAAATGCATCATCAGATGCTAGTATGTCAAAGATAGTTTGGTTCTACTAGGCAATTTATGCCTCCGGCACAAAGTTTTGTAAGCGGGATTATCGCACCACTGCGCGGGTTTATAATGTAATAGGTCTACATGGATCATGTTAGGGTTTACTGATGTGTTATATATGTGTATTGCAACAATAAACAAGAAGATATAACCATGGAACATACCTCAACCATATGCAATATGATAGACAAGCCAAAACATCTCAAATCTGCTTTTATTCATGAAATAGAGAAATCTGCTACAATGGAGATGTCGATCTGGAATGCTCAACAGATGGCTAAGAAGATACACAATAGAGCTGCTTCAAAATGCTCCAGGAAGATAATATAAGCCTCCAAAGGCTGGATAAGAGATGAAGACCGATGCCAAGGTAGATCTGGGCCGTATGAAGTGCCAAACCCCCACTGGAAGATGCCACGTCCTGCTAGAACTATCAACCCCTACAATTTCGGCCCTACTGTCAAAGACCTCCAAATGCTACGTTGAAGATGTCGAACTATAGATCGGGATGAGTGGAAACCTCTCCTGAAATATCAAACCGAAATACCAAGGGAAACTCCTCCAAATGCTAAATCCTCCAATTGAGTTGCGCCCTCCTGAAACTGCCAAACCCTACAATTTCGGCCCTGATGAAGGAGGCCTCTAAATGAACCCAAACTCGGCAAAATGATAGATCAGGGTGATCGGATCCCCCTCTTGATGTTTCAGGCCGAAATGCTATGGATAACTCCTCCAAACTGAATAAATATGAATCTCAAAAATGCCCTCCTTCTCTCCAATTCGTCTCACTAGTCTAGGAAATAATCTGAACCATAAAGCTCTCTCAAGAGGCACTAGAGATCATGGCAAAGGCCCTGCAAGTAAAACCCAAATGCTCAAATTTCCAATAGATCCCTTAGACTCTTGCAATGAGCCTTCCTTCAATAAATGGTGCGCCCCCCTTGCTGGAAACCCCCAATGGTGCGCCCTCCTTCTCTTCATGTGCTTGTGGCTGGTGTAGGACCTGTTATCGCACAGTTTGTAGGAAGGGTTTAGGTAGCTTGAGTCAAGGCTTCAAACTGGCATAACAGGAGCTTCCCCACCCACT
>SNQJ01S0067806.1:11987-31482 GCA_010110895.2 Picea sitchensis | reverse complement strand
TCTATCCCCCAATTTTTAATCCTTTCTTAGTATTTATTAATTATTTAATTTAACTTATTTTAATTTACCTTTATTTCATCTTCCTCTCGTCATTACTCTTTCAATTTAATCAAACATAATTTTAAATATTATTATTCTTTTCAATTTAATATTTCACTAACTCAATTTTGGTACATTGAGAATAAATTAATTCTTCCTTGCCCTTTTCTAAAGGTTTAATATTTTTCCTCTCTTACTCCTTACCTCGAAGGATACATCCTTAATTAAACCCCCCCTCCCCCTCCACTTTTTACTTTATCCTTGCTTTTTCTCATCTTTCCAACGACTACTTTATTCTCTTTCCTTATTTATTTATTTTCAGCTCTCGACACTCTTTACCATTCTTCAGCTTCATCTGTCCCTAATGATGTTGTTGATTGAATCTTCGTGAGACATTCTTTAGATCGTTCTCCTCTGGATTGAGTTGAGACGTCAGTGTGAGAGCCCATGTGATGGGTGTGTCATGCTCCTCTTGACTAAGTTGATATGACGTGTGGTCTCTTGTCTTGCTCCTCTGGACTGAGTTGAGACGACTTGAGATGTTCTTCTGTCTGACTCCTATGGACTTAGTTGAGTCGGCATGAGATGGCTCTCTAGATGTACTCCTATGGACTTAGTTGAGATGATCTGTTGAGAGTGATGTCCCTGTCGCTGAGCACAGGTGGACGTGTCGCTAGTGGCTGAGCACTAGAGGATGTGTGGATCCCTTGCTATATTGTCTGAGAGTAAGATTTGTTGTAACCCTAATTTGTGTTGTAAAGGGTACAAGTCGGCCCCACCATGTAAATGATAATTTTTGTTTTGTTTGTTAATTTGTGTGGGACCTGTTGGCTACGCGATTAACCTGTGGCTTGAGAAACTGCGACTCAGGGGCATCTAAGCCGTCAAAATCACCCGGGGATCGCACCCGACCTGAGCCACACCAACCCTTAACGTGGTTGGATTTTTTGTCCCCGCAGGTTTCGAACCGATGAATTTAACAACATGGAGTGGCTTAACAACACACTCTGTCACCGACTGTCCTGCACCTCGGGGACACCATGTAAATGATAATTAATATGGTGTAATGATTAATTATATTACTCAGTTGAAGAGGTCGTCCCTATTGTGCCAATAGATACATCTTTTTGATGTGCTAGGTCTTGTATAAATAGGAGTAGATCCCCATTGTGGATCTCTCTCTCACACACACACTTGTAACATTCCCTCAAGACATGTTGTACGACTGAAGTGCGCACTTATCTTAGGCGCAAGTTTCTAGGTCAAGGAGCACCCTCTTGCGTGCTCTAGGGTTCATGGTGTGGGGGATATTCTCTCGACTCTATAGCAAAGGATTGTTGGGGTTTTCCCTTGATTGAGAAGGGGTTTTTCCTAATAAACTTGTTTGTTCTTGTGCATGGTTATTCTTATTGTGATTTTGGTTACTGCATCACTTGTGTATGGTATTGCTACATTGTTTATGGTTCAAGTACATGCTAAATTGAAATAAACCACATGTTCATGAGCTAAGCATTAATATTCAACATGGTTTCAGAGCAGAGTTCCTGAAGAGCCATTGCACAAGCCATTGAAAAGCCAACCATCACCTTCTTGTTGCAACTACAAAAATGACCCTCCTCCTTTTGTCAGTTTTTGCACCTTCCACTTGAACGTTGGGGATAAATTTTGCATAGGAGTGTACGACCTCCTTCAACGCACCTCCAATAACTCTCAGATTGCAAATCAAAGAAAGTTTTGATTTTTGACCCCCAGGGTTTCTGCAAATTTCGGCCTCTAGGGTTTCTACAACTCATTGAAGGATTTTTATAGCTCACCAGGGTTCCTCTGACTTTCCAAGGCTTATTCTTGGCAATCATAAGTTCAACAAAACCTAAAGTTGCTAGCCTAGCCTAGCCGTTAGGTTTCCTATCCTAGTCATTAGGGTTTGTGAAGAATCAGCAAATCATGAGGAACAAAACTTTGGTGGAAGATAGGCTTGATGGATCAAGCAACTTCAGTTCCTGGAAATCAAGACTACAAATCACTCTGGAAGAGGATGACCTATTGAGTTTGATAGAAAAGACTGCCAGAATCAACTACCAATGAAGAGAAGAATGATTGGAAGGCAGATGATGTCAAATTAAAGAAGATAATCATCTATTCAGTGAAAGATCATCTACTACCACGTATTACTACCTTGAAGACAACTTATGAAATGTATGATGCATTGAAGAAGATGTTTGAGAGCAACAACACAAACAAAGCTCTAACATTGAAGCATCTGCTTCAAAATATCAAGATGACTAAATCTGACACCATTGCCACCTTCTTCATGAGGATCTCAGAGATCAGAGATCAGTTAGGTGCCATTGGAGAAACCATAACAGACAGAGAACTTGTCATGACTACTCTCAATGCTCTTCCAAGACATTGGGAACCATTTCTTCAAAGTATCAGTCGAAGAGTAGATCTACCTGAGTTTGATCATCTATGGATAGACTGCACCCAGGAACAAACTAGACTTATAGCTAGAGGAGTGCAAGACTCCCATCATGATGACAATCAAGCTCTTGCTTCTCATGCAAAGAGAGGAAGAAGAAATAGAAGAAGTTTCAACAAAGCATTTAAAGACAAGAAAACTTCAGCAGCTCCAAGTCATGAACAAAGAAAAGACATATCAAGGATTCAATGTTTCAGATGTGACAAGTATGGACACATTGCGAGAAATTGTCCTACTAGGAAGAAAGGAAGACAACTTGCATCCACTTCCGATGTTGATCTAGAACCACATCAGAGAGATGAAGTCACAAAAGATAAAGCATTCTTCTTCATATCAATACTCTCAGGTATGGTTCCTACATATAGTGACATTTGGTTAATTAACAATGGTGCTTCTAGACACATGACTGGATATAGAGAACATCTTACAAACCTTGTTGAGAAAGACTTTCGTCTACATGTTGTACTTGGAGATAATGCCAGATATACTATGAAAGGATTTGGAACTTCTACATTCCAACTAGATTCTAACATACCACTTCAGTTGAGTGAGGTACTATATGTACCTGGGATGAAAAGGAATCTTGTCTCTATTTCTTCTTTAGAGGATAAAGGCTACAAGGTTACCTTCTCTAAAGGAAAAGTTCTTGCATGGCACAAGAACTCAAACACGAATTCTTCCCGGGTCATTAGTCTTCGAGAAAACAGTTTGTACAGATTGATTGTCCGACCAGTCCTGGCCCTGTTACATGATACTATCAGTTTGAGCAAGCTATGGCATAGGAGACTTGATCATTTACACTATAGAGCCCTTCCCTCTCTGGGGAAAGATGGTATCAAGNGAGAAAACAGTTTGTACAGATTGATTGTCCGACCAGTCCTGGCCCTGTTACATGATACTATCAGTTTGAGCAAGCTATGGCATAGGAGACTTGATCATTTACACTATAGAGCCCTTCCCTCTCTGGGGAAAGATGGTATCAAGCCTTCCAGAGATACATGTTCAACATAATGGTGTTTGCATAGGTTGTGCTCTTGGCAAGAACGTCAAGAGGCCCTTCTTGAGTAGTGACAACACATCCAAGGGGATGTTTGTGCACCGATGACTGTTGCTTCTTTGAACAGATAATTTTACTATGTGCTCTTCATCAATGATCACTCTCGGAAGATGTGGATTTACTTCTTGAAGACCAAGGATGGAGTCCTTGCGAGATTTCAAGAGTTTAAAGCTTAGGTTGAGATCTTGACCTGGAGAAGGATCAAGGTGTTGAGATCAGATAATGGAGGAGAGTACACCTCCAGGGATTTCGGTGATTTATGTATTGAAGCAGGGATCAAGAGGGAGTACATCGTTCCTTATAACCCTCAGCAGAATGGGGTTGCAGAGAGGAAGAACATAACCATAATAGAGGCAACCAAAGCAATGATACATGATCAGAATCTACCTATGATTCTATGAGAAGAGGCATCCATGACAACTGTTTATGTTCAGAACAAAAGTCCTCATCAGATTCTGAAGAACATGACTCCCGAAGAAGATTTCACCGGATTGAAGCCCAAGGTTAGACACTTCAGGATATTTGGGTGTCCAGTATACTTTCATGTACCCAAGGAAAAAAGGACCAAACTAGACCCTTCAGGAAGAAATGGTACATTTGTGGGGTACAGTGAATCTCTGAAGGCATATTAGAATACATCCCTGGTTAGAGACAGATTGAGGTTAGCAGAGATTTCACCTTTAAAGAAGAGATAGCCTTCTGAAGATCCATAGAATCTCAGATGGAGATTGACAGTGAGAAGAATGAAGAGACAGAACCTTCTCCCCCTTCAGCAATTGAGAGGGAGACAGTTACAGATCTAGTTGATCCAATTGATCTAGTTGATGTTCCCAGAGACATTGCAGTAGGCCATAAGAGGCCTGCATGGGCTCGACAGACTCTGCAGGATGTAGAGGGACATGCAACTCCTTGTGGTACATTATGAGAGAGCAAGAGACCACAAAGATTTTCGAGCTATGTTTTAGCCATGAACCACATCATTGATACTGAGCCTTCTTGTCATGGAGAAGCAGCAGGTCAACAGGTTTGGCAAGATGCCATGAAAGAAGAGTATCATTCCATCATGAAGAATGATGTGTGGGATTTTGTTCTTAGAACAGAAGGGAAGTCTGTAGTGACTTCCAAGTGGATCTATAAGATCAAACATGCAATTGATGGAAGTGTCGAGAAGTATAAAGTGAGATTTGTAGCTAGAGGATTCTCTCAGGTGGAGGGAATAGATTATGAGGAGACATTTTCTCTTGTTTCCCGATAAACTTCCATCCGTACAATGAATTCCCTAGCTGCATCCATGGGTTGGAGACTACATCAGATGGATATAAAGACAACCTTTCTCAATGGTGAGATTGAGGAAGAAGTTTACATTTAGCATCTAGATGGATTCGTGATACATGAGCAGAAGTCTCATGTGTGCAGGTTGAAGAAATCCTAGTATGGACTAAAGCAAGCACCTTGTGCGTGGTATGAGAAGATTGATGGATACTTGATGAGTTTGGGATTCAACAAGAGTGTTGTTCATCCTAACCTATACTACCACATTGTTGGTGACGAGTGCCTAATTTTTCTCCTGTATGTTGATGACTTATTCCTCACTGGTTCAGAAAGTCTTATTGTTGAGTGCAAGCGTGCATTGACTTCTGAATTCGAGATGAAGGACCTTGGTATGATGCACTACTTCTTGGGACTAGAAGTATGGCAAAGGATTGATGAGATTTTCCCAAGTCATGGAAAATATATAGTTGAGATATTGAAGAAATTCAGGATGACAGATTGCAGATCCATGCCTACACCGATGGTGATGAATTTGAAGAAGATGAACAAGGCTTTTTCCAAGTCAGGCGATATTGATCCACATCTTTACAGACAACTGATTGGATCATTGATGTATTTGGTTAACATCAGACCTGATATATGCTATGTAGTGAGTGTACTTAGTCAGTTTATGAGTCAATCAAGACAGACACACTGGATAGTAGCGAAACATGTGTTGAGATCTCTGTTACAAAAATCGGCAAAAAATCACCAAAATTGCGATTTTTTCATCAAAACGATTTTTTCCCAAAAAATCGCTGAAAAAATCGGGAAAAAATTGGGAAAAATTGAAAAAAATTGAGAAAAAATCGTGGGTCAATGGAAAAAATCGCATGTGTAAAAAAGTTTGCGCATTTAAGGGTCCGTGAGGGGTTTTTCTGGTTATTTTGTGCATTTAAGTTTGCCGATATATTGCCGATGTTTTGCTGATTTTTACGAAACAATGTTTTCTGGACCCCAACGATTTTTTCGCCGAAACGATTTTTGTAACACTGGTTGAGATATCTATGAGGCACAGTTGATTATGGCCTGAGATATGCCTCCGGTGTAGACATGATATTGCAGGGATATGCTGATGCAGATTGGTCAGGGAGCGCAGTGGACCGGAAGAGCACAGTCGCTTGTTTGTTTACTTTGGGGTCTGCCATGGTTTCCTGGTGCAGCAGGAAACAAACTACTATGGCTTTGAGTACCGTAGAAGCAGAGTACATTGCATTATGTGTGGCAGCCCGCAAAGCAGTGTGGCTTCGCAAGCTCCTTGAAGACTTATTTGGTCATGAGATGGATTCCACCGTTATCCATTGCGATAACCAGAGCTATGTGAAGCTCTCTGAGAATCCTGTGTTTCACGATAAATCGAAACACATTGAGATCAAATACCATTATATCAGAGATATGGTGCAAAGGAAAGCAGTACATGTGAAACACCTTTCTACACACAAGCAAGTTGCAGATTTCTTCACCAAACCGCTTGCTAGGATGAAGTTCGAGTACTTCTATGATAAACTTGGCCTGGTGGAGAATGTCTCCCTAGATGAGAGGGAGTGTTGTTGATTGCAGCTTCATGAGACATTCTCCAGATGGTTCTCCTCTGGACTGATTTCATACCTCTATGTGAGAGCCCATGTGATGGTTGTGTCATACTCCTTCTGACTGAGTTGAGATGATGTGTGGACTCTTGTCGTGCTCCTCTGGATTGATTTGAGACAACTTGAGATGGTCTTTTGTCTAAATCCTATGGACTTAGTTGAGTCGACATGAGACGGCTCTTTAGATGGTACTCCTATGGACTTAGTTGAGTTGATCTATCGAGAGTGACGTCCCTGTGGTTGAGCACAGGTGGACGTGTCCCTAGTGGCTGAGCACTAGAGGATGTGTGGATCCCTTCGTATATTGTCTGAGAGTAAGATTTGTTGTAACTCTAATTTGTGTTGTAAAGGGTACAAGTCGGCCCCACCATGTAAATGATAATTAATATTGTGTAATGATTAATTATATTATTCAGTTGAAGAGGTCGATCATATTGTGCCAATAAACAAATCCTTTTGATGTACTAGGTCTTGTATAAATAGGAGTAGATCCCCATTGTAGATCTCACACACACTTGTAACATTCTCTGAAGACAAGTTGTACGACTGAAGTGCACACTTATCTTAGGCGCAAGTTTCTAGATCAAGGAGCACCCTCTTATGTGTTGAGATTTGGGTACCTTGGAAAGTGGTCCCCATGTGCTTATGAGTCTCTAAGCACAAAGGGGGAAGACTATTAACCTTGTACTTTACTTTATGATTCTAATTTCACTTTGACTTGGGAGTTTTAAGTCAAAAGTGAAATATGTCACTTAAGTCATTTGGGTACCTTGAGTGGTCCCCATGTGCTTAAGAGTCTCTAAGCACAAAGGGGAAGACTATTAACCTTGTAATTTTTTTACTTTATGATTTAACACTCTCACTTTGACTTGGGAGTTTTAAGTCAAAGTGAAATATGTCACTTAAGTCATAAAGGACAATTAATTCAAGCACAATGTGGGTGAATTAATAAACATAAAGCAACTAAGGAAAGTGGGTTTCCTTAGTGAGATTTTAGGATGAGATCTCACCCATTGATTAGACTTGGCTAGATCTAATCTACGCCATTGATCTTTTAGGGTTGGCATGAGGAGGCTAAACAGAGGGTAAAGGCATTTTGGAGTCTCATTCTTCACTTGAGATTTTTGGAGAAGAGAAGAGGGGCGCAAATCTTGAGGAGAAGGAAGGCGCACTTCATGAGGGTTTGAGCAAAACCCTTGAGAGCTTGAGGAGAGGTTCTTGTGTTGTTTGAGCTTGCATGGAGAGAATTTCCATGGAACCATAGCTTCCATCTCTGAGAGGGATCATTTTCATGGAGGAGGGGCGCATCATGAGGAGGAGGGCGCATTTTGTATCCTTCATTTTCTCATCAGAGGAGGAGGGCTTGTCAGATTGAGATGAGGTTTGATGCATAGGGAGAAGAGAGCTTGGGCACTTGTTTATGTGGAGAGAGACATTCATTTTATGGCTCAGTTTATTTTTGGTGATCATTTATGCTAGAAGGAGGGCGCACATGTTGAGAGGACTGGCAACTACCTAGTAGCAGATCTGCTTGGAGGATTCGAGCTCTGACAATTTTAGTGGAGAGGCAGCACAGGAGAGGACATTCCCGTGGAGATATTTCTTCATTGGGTTCAAGATGAGCTAGGGCGCTTCAGGTCAGTACAGAGGGCAACAAAGGGAGAGGGCGCACCACAGTTTGGGCACTTCTTTCTCTGGTTCTTGTGGCAAGGCTCGTGAGGAGATTGCTATGTATATGGGTTCCATTGTATTTCATTACTTGTTGTATCTCTTGCTTTAATCATCATTATATAAACAGATATCCCAAACTGGTTTTCCCCAAGGGGGTTTTATCTAGGGTCATGTTGACCAAAAATACCTATGTACAAAAATGCATGTGTTAGTCTTTTAGATCTGTTCATTTTCAGCTGTAAAGATCTTTAGGTGTGTTGTACTTATTTTAGTATGCATGTGCTAACTTCTGGTTACTAAAACTACATGCTAGAGCACCTAAAATTGGATGTGCAACCGTAACAAATCAACAAGAAGTTCTTGGACTGTTGGCTGTCCTAAAACAACAACAAACACATTACATAACAGTTGAAACTTAGAACCTAATTGTGGTCAAAGATGACCGACCCAGTAGGCATGCTTGATAGGACCTGAAAATCATCATTATGTGCTCTAGGGTTCATGGTGTGGGGGATCTTCTCTTGACTCTATAGCAAATGATTGTTGGGTTTTTCCCTTGATTGAGAAAGGTTTTCCCAGGATAAAATCGTCTGTTCTTGTGCATGGTTATTCTTCTTGTGATCTTGGTTACTGCAGCACTTGTGTATGGTATTGCTGCATTGTTTATGGTTCAAGTACATGCTAAATTGAAATAAACCACATGTCCTTGAGCTAAGCATTAAAATTCAATAATTATGACTTTTGGACCCTTGGGGGGTGAATCTGTTTGTCTTTGCAGAACCTTGACAGGTGGAAGTCTTTTCATGAAGGCACAAGGTCACTTGGACCTTCATTTGGGGCATGAAACCCACATGTTGGACGATGCACCCCCTCTCTTGGAACGTTGTCTTTAGAGGCACTTAGAGACCATGAGGAGATCACACTCCAACCTCTTGCACCCAAATGTTGGCCTTTGGAGGCCTAAAAAGTCACACTTTATTCCCTAGACGTCACATGGGATAGGGTTTTGATGGGTTTTTCATGGTTCATGGTGGTGTAGCTTGGTTGGATGGAGAGAGAGACACTTGGCACATGTTAGATTTACATTGCTAGTTTAGTTTTCTCTAGTGAGTAAAAAGGTTTACACCCCTAGAGAAGTAACACAACTAGCTCTTATATAAGAGACTCCATTAACCCAATTGATAAGGCACTAATTTACTTGCATTGGAGATATGAAATCATTGCATTGTTATGCGTGAATTTTTGAGGTACTGCAATTGTTCAAGTTGGAATTGATTATATATGCTATAATCTTTCTTGTGCCTAGGGGCATCTTGAATAGCATAGTAATTATGTTTGTTGTTACAAATTAATGCTACAGCCATTAGGGTTGCAGTAGACTCATCTTCTTTCAATCTTTGTTCACTAATCTACCGTCGAAATTCACTTGTAAACCTTGGTTATTGATTTATTGGTTGTTGGCTAATTGTCGGGTGGTTTACTTGTTGATTTTTGTGGCCACCTCTTGTTGTTTTAGCAATTGTTTGCTACAGCCACTTATCTGTTATAATAACCTTATGATAACACCTAATAAACAGCCTTTAAGGCCACCAAAGTCTTGCTCTGATCATTGGAAGTTTGACTAATTGTTACTAGCTTTATTTATGAAATCTTGTACTAGATTTTGGATGGTTAAATTTGCAGCTATTGATATCATTTGTTGTTGATATAAGTATTTACATACTGCTGCAATTTGGCACAACAAGATTTCTTGCTTGATCCCCCTTGGTTTAAGGCTTGTATATCTATCGTTTGTCTTCTTCTGGGCAGGGATAACACTGTTTTGCAGGTACTCTATACTTGAAAATAATTCTCGATCTATAAGACTCATTATCAAGCCTTATTCCTTCTCCAATCTTGAACTATAGGGGTGTCCATTGATCACCATCTCACTTTCCATATCAATCCCCCTAAGGTCATTGGGATTCCCCCCTTGTGGTGATTTCATCATACTAAAGCGAGCAGAGTGTCTATCTAAGGTGAGAGTGGGTAGGTACTCCTGTAGTTGTCACACTTTCGTGGATTGGGTTGGGATTTTCCCAATCTATAGATTGTGCGATAACACAGACAGCTACAATTCCATTTTTTTACTATTAATGTATTCGAGGATGATTGTACTAGTGAAGAAGAATCGTTGGAGAATGAAATTCAGTGCTTGATTAAATTTTGGACATCATTTGATAAGCATAAATTTGGGTATTATGATTCATTTTCTCAAGATTTCTACATCAATCACATCCAACAATTGATAGATCTTGCATGGATCGGTCGAGGTATGACCCTAACATTTTGTTGTGTGATCAACAACCATCTTCATTTTTGGGCAGATTTCCATAAGTTCTGGCATGTTCAAAGGAGAGATTTCCTTGTTTTATTTTCTTATCAAACCAATGTTCAACAAGGATGTGTCCCCAAAGGTTGGGGGGGTGCCCCCCACATTTCCCACGCTCCTGGGACAAGGGGGTGCCTAGGGAAACGTTTCCCCACATCCCCCTTTGAAGGAAACACAGGGAAATGCAGGGGGGGACATTTCCCCAATGTGGGGGGCATGTTTCGCCAAAAGAGGTGATTTTGGGCATCCCCCCCTTATTTTTGCCCATTAAGGTTTAAAATAAAAAATAAAAATAAAAACAAAAATAAAACAAGAAACAAAAACAATTTATAAAAAACCTACCTCACTTTGCTTATATTCACTTATTCGAACATGTGATTTATCATTTTACCATCTCAATGAGTTTTGTTCCTTGAGCCGCCACTGACTGATTTCTGAGCCGCCCAACGATTTACCTTAGTCGTCAATTGATTTACCTTAGCCACTAACTAATTTAGCTTGCATGTCGAGTGGTTTACCCACTATGAGATCTCAAATTTCCCTAGCCACACAATTTCTCTAGCCTTGTGATTTACCTTAGATGTGATTTACATTAACCAGAAACTAATTTGCCTTAGCCACCAAGCAATTTATCTTACTTACTGAGCGATTTACTAATGTGAGATTTCCCTAACTGCACGATTTCTCACCCCGATTTCTCTTAGCAGCAGTGAGATTTCTCTAGGTGATTGGCAATTGGAGAATTTTGAACGATTAGAGTATTTTGAGTGATTGGAGCAGCAATTGGAGCATTCTGAGTTCCTCCTTCAGAAAAATTTTTCATCTAGCAATGGGGAGGTAGGGTCAAAACCATCTGTCTCTAATCTGAAATAAAAATGCTTCTTGTTTTTAATTTCTGAGCTCTTTTTATCTCCATTTTTCATTTTCAGCCTTCAAACTCCGCGTTTGGGCATGCAACCAACCATGAAAAAAGTTAAAAACAATGAGAAACCCTTGCTGTAGGTTGCAAAAAATTAAAAATCTACTCATAAAATTTGGGCATGCAATCAACCATGAAAATTTTTAAAAACAATGAGAAACCCTTGTTGTAGGTTGCAAAAAATTAAAAATCTACTCATAAAATTTAAAAATGAGCAACATGAATGATTACAACAATAGCAGTAGTGCCAGTGGCACTAAGAGTGATTATGATGCCCAAGTAGAGGGTCATGTTGGGAGTGGGAACACCTCATCAACATAGAATAAAACACAAGGCAATTCTAATCCATTCCCACCAGATACATTGGTAGAAAATGCAAAGGGAACATTTAATACAAAAAAACCACTTTTACTATATGCCAACAAAGTAGTTAGTTCCTCAACCAACAAAAAACAAGAAAGAAAAAGAGGTGGGTCATGGCAATGGACTTGCAATGTTTTTGGACATATGTGGGTTGGGAGTCATAGTTAGGTTAGGATGCACCTTGTGGGCGTAGGTGACAAAGCGGTTAATGTATGTAACAAAATTAACCATGCTACAAAAATCTGAGATTTTGAGGATGCAAATGGCAACATATGCAAAGGGCACCTTCTCTAGCCGAAATGGCATGTGCCAAGCTCACTAAAATGTGCAAGCAACTAAAAATTCCAAAAGGAAATAAAAAATAAAGCAATCACCCATGGGCCTTGTTATCACAGGATTTGTACATGTGCAAATCCCTCCACAAGATCCCAAATCTTCTGTAACTATGGAAGAATCTACCACTGTCACCTAAGTAGAGACTTCCCTCGTTTTTGTGATGGAAGGTCCACCACAAGGGAGGCTTCCCTAGTGAACTCAAGGGATCAAAAAACAAGATTAGCGAAGCATACATCCCCCTATCTTGGTCACCTGATGGTTAGGTCTAGGTCTAGGATGGGAAATGATAGGTTACAAGGTAATTGATGTACATGTATGAAACAATAAACAATTTACAGCATAAAATAGACAATTATCAAGCTACATCATTCAATGATGACCTCTTAGACACTAGACAATCAATAAATGCTATGGTTGCATATTACAACAGTAAACTAACTGCATAACAACAATTAGTGTATTGCAAATAAAAGTACTCAGAAATATAGCAATTTACCATAAAAATTAAGCCTTCAACAAGTATAAAATTATCCAATTGCTAGAAGACTTTTCTGAGTAGCTTAAGCCACTTATCAAGGTGTGTATGCATCAAATTAGTGCAATTTTCAGTGGCTGTAGAAAACTTTTGTAACAGCAGCAATAAATAATAATGGTTTGCTAGAATGAGGGTTAGGAAAATTAGTAAAGTGTTTGAGAGATAGAGAATATCAATTTTGAAATCTACTTGCATCGCAAGAACAACTCTAGAATAGTGGTGTTGTCCTCTAGGGCTCATGGAGTCACAAATGCATTACCTTGAAGGTTGAACTAGATGAAATAAGAAGGATTAGGTCTAAACCCTAAGGCGGAAACACTCATGGGCCTTAGGTTCTAGACTTTCAAGAAAAAAATTCCTTGGGTGAAAACACTCTTGGGCCCTAGGTGTTGTTTTTCCCTTCTTCTTACTCCGATTAGGTCAAGGATCAAAGACTAGGGTTAAAACCCTAAAGTGAAAGAACTTTTGGGCCTTAGGCTTTTAACCCTAGGAAAAAGTATTTCACAAACTTGGAAAATGAAGACTTTATGAACGAGAGAAGCACTTATGTCTCTTTCCTAGGGTTTCAACAAGACAAAGAAACTTGCAAAAAGATAGCAATTAACACCTTTAACATTAGCAAGAGACAAGAAATTGCAGCAAATTAATAACTTCTTCCATGTAGCTAGACCATTCAAACCCTAGTTGCAGAAAATAACCATCCAAGGGAGCAAACCATCCATAAGAATCCTTCTCCAAGACTAGCGCATGAGTAAAAAGAGCAAGAGAGAGAAATAGCAAACTTTTTGAGAGTGTTACCCTACAAACGTGTGAGGAATGTGATGATGAAAAATAATCCAAGTGCTAGCCTCATTTATATGAGGTAAACCCTAGCACATTTGTCCACATCAGAAAGTGAAATGAAAATAATACAAGGGGGGTCGACCCCTTAAATAGCCTCTATAAATGATAAAACATGCAATCAAGCCATCCCAATGCCACACGTGTGGTGATGTCAAGACTTCCAAGAATGAAGGAGGGCCTCACAAGGCCACGTGTCATCATCTCAATGTGTAATCATGGAAAAGGTGCATCTCCTCATCCATGGTCATGATAAATAATCAATGGTACCCCAAGTGATCATCAAACCCTAGAAGGTGACATCATCATCAAATGAAGGTCAACGTCAAGGGTGTAGATACTGCGTCCAAGATGGCGCAGGTTGTATCTCGTCTATATAGGGTATCTAATTGTCCACTGGTGCAACGTCCCCAATCTAGTGAGTAATAGGCCTTGGGGTACACTGCCCAGCATGTGGGATTTCAACCCGTCTTTATGCCATCATGACCAAATCCCTCAAACCCAAAGCCCATTTGTCCATCGTCCAAGGTCTTGAAGATGTGAGAGCTCATATCGAAAGGTGACAAGTCAGTGGGTGACTCACTGCTTTGCATCGCACGTGCCAAAATCCTACAATAAGGGCACGACGTCCTAGGTGAAATCCTGGGACATCCCTCAAAGAACCATGTCAGGGCCATCCAAATCAAAACAGAATATAATATCAGGTAAACCAATGTTCATAAGAGATATTAGTCCTTAAGTCATGCAAAGTAGGTTGTTACTTAAGATATAAGCCATATGAATAATTCACCTTAGTATCGCCTTCAAGTATCACACCAGTTCAAGACTTTATATGAGTTAGCAAGCTTGAATATGGGAGGGCCTTTATCAAACCCTATAAGGTGTGCCAACCACGACAGCTAAAGAAAAGACCCAGGCAGAGGGATAGGTCCTAAGGGAAACAGTGAAAGAAAAGAACCCTTCAAGAGTAAAAGTAATAGTGGTATGTGTTGGGCTTACTTCATTGCTTTGGTGTCTTTAAATCCATTTCTATGAGCGCCTCTGTAGAGGGAGCGCTTGTTGCTTGAGGTACCCTTTCCTCGGTACCTTTTGTATTCCAAAACCCTTAATTTCCTTTTGATACCCATTTATTATTTTGCAAGTCCCCTTTACAAGTTTCAAGCTTTATTCTTTCGTTTTTTTACTGGGTTAAGGTCTTGCTTTAGATGTGCAAGGGGTGATTACCATTAGAGGGGGTAGATCTCAAGCTATCCTTTGGATTTTATAGGTGGCCTTTTATCATTTATACATATAGTAGTTGCATCAACCTCTAGGCCTTCAACCCATTCTTCTCATGACATAATGAACTATGACCCATTACCGAAGTTTAGTACACTGCAACAGGCTCCAAGATGGAAAGTGTCAAGTACGACGGGGAATGGAACATTACCCTTGTGAGGGCCCCCCAATAGTACCCCTTTTCCTTGGGCAGTGACAACATAGGGCTAGGGCACAGAAGCTGGCCACCAAGGTGGAACAAGGCAACAAACATAACTTCGTGAGCCAATGATCCATTCTCCAACTTCAACCAATGATCCTCATCCACATGCCAAGTAAATTAAGCACAACACTTGGCATGAAAGAAGGAATAACATACCTCATGGTGACATCGGCTTACCATCTCCCACACCAAGTTGTCTGGATGTGATGAGCTTGGTTAATATGCAACTGTAAGAGGCAATCTGAGGGGGTTTGTTGGGTTTCTATCTATGGAGATGTTGATCATCATCATGGTCGAGATCATTGTCTCCATTGTGGGCCAAGAGAAATGATCTCTTCTAGTTTCCCTTAGGCATGGGGGGAGGGTAATATCTGGCTCCAACGTGGGGACATGTGCTCACTGTAGAGCGTATGAGAACCTCAACATCTTTTACAACGGGGTATGGGACATATGCTTTGATCTTGTTGTATCTAGCAAAGCTCCTAAAGTGCTTAAGGGACCTAACGAGGGCATAATCTTACTTCTCTGTGATTGAGTAATTCAATTCAACATCCCTAAGAGTTTTTCTCATGAAAGTGATGGGTTACTCATAGTCATCCTTATTCTTTTGCAATAACACTCCAACTATAGTGTCTTGAGAAGCAAATGAAAATATTATAAAGTAGCGACAGTGATCAGAGCTAACCAAGACAGGTACCATAGTGATTGCTTCATTAATATCTTCAAAGGATTTTAGGCTATCATTATCCCATTTGAAGGTGACATCCTTTCTCAGAAAGGAATTCATTGGCTTCACCTTCTTAGCAAAGCTTGGGATAAATATTCTTATAAAGTTGATATTTCCAAAGAAATTACTGCAAGGACTTCTTGTTAGTAGGTGTTGACCGCCTATTCAGCTAGGGGGTCAACTCCTTGTACCATGAAGAGATGCATCATCAGATGCTACCAAGTCAAAGACTATTTGGTTATACAGGGCAATTTTTGCCTCCAGCACGTATTTTTGTAAATGGAATTTCCACTTCCCTGCGTGGGATAATAATGTAATAGGTCTGCATGGATCATAGTTAGGTCAGTTATCTTAGGATTTCTTCATTAGGAGAATTCCTTTCACTAAGTGTTTTTTATCCTTAGGTTATTAATTTGGCTTTTCAGCCTTATTAATTTTCCTTGATTTTTCACTCCCACAAAATAATTCCTCCAAAGTGGTGAAAGGTGTTCTAATGGATTGATCCTCTGGTAGCTTGTGTTTAGGAATGATTTAAATGACCATGTATAACATCTCAGAAAGTTTCACGAAATTCCGTTGAGTCTAGATAGGTTTTTTTTAATTAATTAAAATTGCCTAATGTTGGGTAATTTAATTAATTATTTTTTAATTATTTTTGAGCAAATATTGTAAAAACTAGGTCCTTGGGATTTTTCTAGGGATATTTGTGCTCAAAAGAAATGGAATGAGACCCCCTACACCCTTGGACCAAGTTTCAGCTCATTCGGACAACTTTTGCTAGGTGTTTGTCCATAGGGAGTCTTAGTCAGTCAAAACAACAATTTTAATTGCTCAGCCATTACATAGGAAACATGTCATTTTTGTAATTTTTGAGCAAATGGAGAAAAGTAAAGGTGGGATATGGTGAGAAAACACTTTCCTAACCTTTTCCAACCTTCACATCACCCCCTCACCTAGCCATTAAGCAAAAACGTCGCTTTCCCTAGAGAGGTGTGCCCCCTTCTAGAAAGTCTCCAAAAAGTAAAAAAATAATAAAAAATTAATGGGAGACTTATTCTATCCCTTGGTGCACCTCCCTAGACCCTACAACTCATCATTTGACTTGTCAAAGCCTTGCCAACTCACTTCAACTCATTGCCACTTCATCCATCCATGCCAAAACCCTAAAAGAGTCTTTTCCTTGATGTGTGACACTTGTAACTCATACAAGAGGGGTAGCTTTGCCTTCTCAAGTATAAATAGAACCCCTCCCTCACTCATTTTAACACCATCTCTTGAGCTATTGTTATGCTACCCGAATCTTGCCTCATCCCTCTCTCATCTTTCATCTTGTTTTCATTCCATCTTGCTCCATTTTGGAGAGGATCTTGGAGCAATTAGTTGCTACAACCTCCTCATTTGGTTCATGAGAGAGATTTGGAGGATCTTGGTGTTCTTGAGATTTGGTCTTGGTACACATGCATTGGAGGTGATCTTGTTCCTTGTATTTTCCATATTTGAGATCTAGAGTTAATATCTAAAGCAAATTAGTTTGTTTGGATAGATCATACAATAGTGTAGTTGTAGATCTATTTCTATAGGATAAGAGGTAGTGCAAATTAGTTTGTATTACTTGTTTGTCTTATCAACTATTGCTCTCATCTCACTTCGGTTTCACGAGTTGCAGGTTGCTTCATTGGTTTGTAAGGTTGGCTTCAAGTTGGAAGCTCTTTTTCATAACCTAACTCAAACTCCTCTCTTTATTCTTTCTTAGATCTATTTTCTGTTCATTTCATATCAGATTTGGTTTGCTAACACTCTTAGATAGGTCAAAAAATCAATACTATTTTCTGAAATTTATATGTAGGAAATTTCTGTTGAAAAGCAATAATTTTCTTAACTTTTCTGTGTGTTTTGCAGCATTTCCAGCAAGTAATAGCTTGCTGGTTTTTGCAGGTTCTAGCTAGGTCAAGGGGTTATGTTGCCAAAATTCAGCCCTAAAACACACAAAGAACCCTCCTCTTTGTTGGGTAACAATTCCTAACCTCTCTCTCTTATCATTCTAGCATTGTAGCAAGCCCTTGGGAGTCCCTTGAGGCTGACATTCTTGTATTTAATTTTTTGTTCTTGTAAAGCTTGTTGGTGCCTACATCTTGGGTGAAACTTTGGCAAAGCCACCCCCCAAAATTGTAAGGCTAGGTTGTATATTTAATTTTCTGCAACTTTTTTCATTCTTTTGCCCCACGTGTCATTAGGGCAAGGTCGTGTGGCTAGGATTGCTTTAGTTTTAATTTAGCTATTTCATTTCCAACCCCCTATTGCACAAAATAGGAAGGCTTGCCTCCACCTTGTGCCATTGTGAGTGGTTTGTTTTTCTGTTTTTCATTTCAAGTTTTGCATTCCTTGTTGCCTACACCTTGGATGAGAAGTTGGGAAATCCAACCCCCAATATAGTATGGCCACTTTAGTTGTTTAGTTTCTATGTTGTTCTCAATGGATTAAAATCATCTAGAGGTAGATCTCACATAACCAAGTATTAGCTTAAGCCCATGGAGGCATAGATTTAGATCTCATGCTTTAAAGTCTCTTTTATTTGCAAGTTTTACTTTCCAAACATTTATCTTATTGCAAATATTCATGGGAAAATGGTGATGGTTTAAGGCAACTAAATCTCTTTCATTGCAAGCTCTTGTTTCTTAAGCATATACTTTTCAAGTTTGCAAACACATATGGGCATGTAAAATTGTGTAAAAGTAATTACTTTCATTTCTGAAGATTTTCAGGTCCTATCAAGCATGCCTACTGGGTCTTTCTTTGACCAAAGTTAGGCTCTACGTTTCAACTGTTATGTAAAGTGTTTGTTGTTGTTTTAGGACAGCCAACAGTCCAAGAACTTCTTACTGATTTGTTACGGTTGCACTTCCAATTTTAGGTGCTCTAGCATGTAGTTTTAGTAACCAAAAGTTAGATCATTCATACTAAAATAAGTACAACACACCTAAAGATCTTTACAGCTGAAAATGAACAGATATAAGAAACTAACACATGCATTTTTGCACACAGGTATTTTTGGTCAACATGACCCTGAATATCTGTCTATATAATGATGATTAAAGCAAGAGATACAACAAGTAATGAAATACAATGGAACCTGTATACATAGCAAGCTCCTCACGAGCCCTGCCATAAGAACCAGAGAAAGAAGTGTCCAAACTGTGGTGCGCCCTCTCCCTTTGTTGCCTTCTATACTGAACTGAAGCGCCCTAGCTCATCAGTAACCCAATGAAGAAATCCCTCCACAAGAATGTCNAGAGCTCAAATCCTCCAAGCAGATCTGCTACCAGGTAGCTACCAATCCTCTCAACATGTGCGCCCTCCTCCAAGCAGAAATGATCACCATAAATAAATAGAGACTAAAGTTGGATATCTCTCACCATGAAAGCATGTACCCTCCATGTAGCCTCCTCATGCATCAGACCTCATATCAATCTGACAAATTCTCCTTTCCGGTGAGCAACTGAAGGATGCAACTGTGCCCTCCTCTCTCAGATGCGCCCTTCCTCCATGAAAATGATCCCTCTCAAGAAAATAAGGCTAAGACTCCATGGAAATACTCTCCATGCAAGCTCCAAGCCAACACAAGCTCCTCCACAAGCTCTCAAGGTTTTTACTCAAACCCTCATGAAGTGTGCCCTCCTTCTCCTCAAGATTTGCACCCCTCTTCTCTTCTCCAAAGTGGCCTAGATTAGATCTAGCCAAGTCTAATCAATGGGTGAGATCAACTCCAATAATCTCACTA
>SNQJ01S0067805.1:45206-60495 GCA_010110895.2 Picea sitchensis | reverse complement strand
CAAGAGAATCTTATTTAGGCATAGCATAGCAAGTGAATGTCAATTCCTTGGAGGAGGTTATCAGGTATTTCCTCTAGCTCTCTAGTGAGAAGTTCTATCGGGCTTAAGCTCAAGAATAGGCATCTAATATGTGTGTGTGTGTGTGTGTCACTATTTAGTCTCCTATCATATGGATTTTCCAAAAACTAATATCAATGGTGTTTATTATTTGCAATCTTGTCAATTTTAATTTCTATTAGGATTTATTAATATGTATTAAAAGTATTTTTTGGTTTTTACTAAAAACTAAATATAATTATGTTTTTATTTACTACAGTATGCAATTCGTGCATTTGCAAATTCTCTATATATTGTATCAATTGCTCATGCAAAAATTAGTGAACTCCAACCTATTGATAATTTGACAACATTGGAGACTCAACAGGACATGGTATGCATTATAGTCTCTTTGAGTGGACAATACATCAAGGGACAAGAATTGACTAAAATTTGTTCTTATGAGAAAATTCGATGTAGTACTTTTATAAGGAAGATTATTTCAACATTGATTTCTTATTCTAAATTTCACTGCATGAAGTTTCCTTTCTTCACCTTTTGTAAAGGGGAAAGTTTGGCAAAGGATATGTGTAGAGGTTACTGCAAAGAAACAAAAATATCAATATGGGTGGGGTTGGGAGTCTAAATATAATTTGGTTACTGAATCTGATAATTATTGGCATTCTGATTATTGACATATGCAAACGGGAGTGTTGCTAAAGACAGTGTCAATGCAAGGATTATGTTTTTTACTTACCAATACTAAAGGTATCTATGCAAATATGCAAAGCACATTGGATGTCTTTATTTCTTTTGTTGGAGTAACGATTGTATGTAGTTATTTATTTTATTTCTTTTGTTGGAAACTAATTGTATGTGCCGATTGTATGTTGGACATGTTTTTTTTTTTTTTTTTTTAGTTATATAGTATAATACTCAATAAGGTATACAACTCATTAAATTGTGAATAGTGATCCATATACCACACCCTTTACATTTTATCTCCACCACTACAACTTTGAATGCCATGAATTCCACATGCATGTAACTAGCACGATCAATTTATCCTTACCATTGATTATGTAATTAAGTTGAGTGGTACGTATTAGTCTTACTTCATGATAGGTTATTGATATTCATATATGCCTATCAATGATAAGAGTCAAGGATGAAAATGAAATTGTACTAAATGATGTTAATGATGAAAATATACCTGATGATGTTGGTGAAATTGAAGTGCTTTCCCAATAAGAAATGACTAATCCAAGTGACATAGCACTTCATGAATATCCATCACTACATTCATCTCATAGATTGAGAAACAATAAATTAATGGGAAATGCTACAATGGTAGGTTTGAATGTGCATAGAAGTGAGAAAAAAACTATCAATCATGTGATAGGTTGCGCTTTTGAGTGATTGAGAATTGTTCCACTGCATGAGTACAATATTTTGAAATATTTAGGTCCTAATATAATAGATGGTTCTATTCCTCATTTAGATTTAATTACAACTCTGGAAAGTTTATATGAGACTAAGTTGAAGGATTAATGAATTATAATTCCAATATTCTCATCATTAATAAAAAAATGATTTTTCACCCATAAAGATTGTATTAGATTGCAATTTGGAGGGTGCATTTAGAGATTGAGAGATCTTCTTAGGAGTAAAAGAGGTTATTACAAAGTATGTCAAAAATCAAGTGAGTGCAGTTGGTGAAAATATGAAGAAATTCTTTGCCGACTTTATGGAAGATATTTTCTCACCAGCTCTTGAAGTTGACATCAAAGTGCTTATATTTAAAAACAATTTGTTGAATCCATAGAAAATTGGAAGTTGCTTATCAAATTTCCATTCAAGTTGGTACATAATACATTGAGTATATATAGATAACAAAAATTTTCATATTCAAAGATGCGCCATAGAGGTAATAGTAATGTGTTTGAGATAGTGAGAAGAAATAACATGTGGCATTTTGGCATTTTGACCACCCTATAACAATAGGAAACAAGTTTCCAATTGGGTGGCACAAGTAACATCATTATTATGCTATAAACTACTTGTGGTATAATGGAAAATTGGAGGCCACGCTTTTGCAGTAGCCAATAATAGGGCCAGCTCTTGTTTGGATTGATGTGCCAGGATGCCTTCTATTCCTCAATTTATTTACTTTGTCATTTAAAATTTTGAAACTTTAAATTTATTTTCCTTGCAAGTTGCCACATTTACATCCTTAATATATTTTATTTAATATGCCTTGGTCCAATTATTAATTATTTTTGGTACAACATGAAAGAAAGAAATTTTAAAGTTTGGCAACTTTGTTGAATTTCCTTCCCATGTTTAGAAGTTTTTCACTATGGCTATCAATGATTAATTTCGCAATCTTTGGTCTTGTTTGTATATAATAGATCAATATCCTCATTATTAAACTTTCTAAATATATCAAAATTGAAATAGAACCAACCTGTATCCTTTTGATCATAGATTAAATCATTCATTGGAAAAAGAATTGAGCAGGAAAATGGGGTTACATTCTAGTAAAATAGAACTTCCATGGAAGATAAACAAATGAAACTCTTTGATAAAAATTATCTCAATCTAATGACCTCCACTACAATCAAATAATATGAGAATTGTAGTTTTATAAATCACCACAATTTTTCATAAAAAACTTGGCGTTAGAAATGATGGCATAAATCTCATGCTTTTTCTCCAACATAGCAGATAGTAGAACATTGAAATTTCAAAGGTGGTACTTGTATTTTTCTATAAACTCAGTATTGTACCCTAAAATAAAACGTGTTATATAGTTCCTAAAAGTTTCATTTTATAGGACTGCACAAAATAGTGTTAAGAGATGAATTTATATCAATAGATTAACTTGAAGATAGAATTCATGTGTTCAACATAACCAGTGAATGGAAAATGTCAATACAATATTCAACATGACTTTTATTTTAAATCATGTGGCTGAAATTCCCTTGTTGGCTTGTCTTAAACTCCAACCAAGTTTTGATCTATTAGACATTTCTTATGTCTATTATCTTCTTGCTATAACTTCCATTTGTTTCTCGCCAGCTCGACCTCTCTTCTTTATTTCATATGGTATACCCATGCACTTACCCAAACCATGCAACCTTGTTGGCTAAGCTTTGGTGCTTTACAAGGAATTTTTACAATAGAAAATGATGGAAAGTTGGCTAAAGCCATGAAGAGCTACTTTGAAATATATAGTGAGTTTAATAAGGAAAACAATGAGCATGTTGGTGAGTTAACTAGTAATGATATGTTTTATGCAAATGACATGTTTTGAAGAGTTCAGATTTTGAGTTGTTGATGATATTTGAACGCTCAAATCACTACCTTCAAAACTATCAAATGCAATGAATTTTGTAAGGGGACACTTGTAATTGATGGTTGATATGAATTTTTATATTTTGACTTAGAAAGCATTACATAAATGATGCTTATGATTTTCAACTGGGAATAAAATTTAAAAAAATATTAAGCATAAATTCATACTAAGTTGCTTCAACTTGTGCAGTAATTCTTTCTATTTATCAAAAGCACAGTTGCTTGTTGTCTCTCTCATGTGCTAACAAGATAATGTTTGAAGGTTGTAGCAATAACTTGTATGTGGCACCATAGTTGAGGTTGGATTCATTTGCATTTGATTGACCTTATTTTTTATTGTCAAGAGACAAAGAGTTGTGCAGGAAGTATATTATTGCTTACAATATGAGAATGAGAATTTCTAAGGGGAAAAGCTTGAACCACTACTATTTAGTGAGTTTATAACTAGAAACCCATAAGTATCACATGGAAGGCATGGGAAGGAGCTTCCAAGAGATAAAGGGGTCATAAATCAAGGTTCCTACTCTCACTCAAAGAATGGTGTTATATCTTGCAGGAATGGTGCCAGTTGCCACTACAAAACTTGAAGGTATAGAGCTTGAGGAATCGCCCTAACAAAAAAGAACACCTCAAGAAAATACAACACCATGAAATTTAAATCCTAGGGCGTGATCTTCTAATGGATTCAACCTAGATATTCATGCTTATTCCTCCCGAGGAGTAATAGAATATCCTACAACAATTATGGATTCTTTAGCAATAAAGGAATGTTCAAAAATATGAGGGTCTGGAAAAATACTTTGTGGGGCCATTTGAACTAAGCTAGTAACGTTCCTTGACCGAGAAAGTGGGTTTAATAATAATGTCAACAATATCATCAGATTTTTTTACAGTACAAGTGATCTCTTCCATTCACTTATCATGTACCCTGATGGCCATGTCTCATCATATATTTTTCTCCAATGGGGAGTGCACTAGTGGTATTAATGCAACCACAACACAAAATCCACTGAGCTGAACATACACACTCTATAATCTATGTGAAATAGATTACTTAGATAAGTAAGAAATAATTTAAGCATTTATGACATAGTTATTGGTGCAATAATATTGGGTAGTAAATCAAATCCAAATTCTCATTAATTGAATGAAATGTCTAGCAAGAACATCAACAACATGTAGCTACAAAAAATATTATAGTAATTAATCAATCAATTCCTTTACAATAATATAACAGGGAATGAATAGTTTAACCAAGAAATGACAAAGAACTCCTATTTGTGTGTATTCATTGTATTACATAATTTACAACAATTCAAGAAGAGGAAGAGACAAGAGTGGAATATGATCCATTGTAGTTTCTTGAAGAGGAAGAGACAAGAGTGGAATATGATCCATTGTAGTTGTAGATGTTCTGCACTCACCAATCGCTTGATTTGTAACTTGTACAAGTGAACCAATGTGCCAAGTTTATTCACATTGGTTGTACTTTGAGTTCCATTGAATAACTTTGTGGTGAGATATAGGTTGTTGGACATTAATAAAATTCTATTATTTTATCTTATCTACAGTGACATCAACATGCTAGACTACATGAAAAATATTAGTGCCAATAACTTTTGAATCTTCATAATGGAAAATCACTAGAACCACATCTGAAGGAATTATGGCATATCCATGCAATAGTTCCATTTGTCACCATGGTTCACAGTGAAGGTTGACCACTACAATGTGCATTTGGTGTTAATATTGTTGCACTAATCTACACTCTAATGCAACAACAAATCTATGTTCTCATACTTTGACAAAATTTCAGTTGAAAGTCTCTTTAGCACAACTCCAATAATCATGGGATTACCTAATCTCTAACTCCTGGGATAATCTTCCCTAAAGTTCAAATTCTATTAACTCTCCCCCATGCTTGATTCTGTATAGTAAGAAATCTCTTTCTAGTCTATAGGGACTTCCGAATTATATGGAAATATCTTATGTACACACACAAATCTCTCATATTTAATTAATTTAAAGTCCCTGACCTTCACTTGTATGATTACAATATTGTTTTATTTATTTAAAAAACAAAATGCATTTGAATTTTGAAGTGAAATATTATATACTTAATTTCAATTTTCCTTTGAACTTGTTTCCTTTTTGTGAGGCATCGCTTGCATTTGTTCAATTTATCTATTTGGCCACCGAAGCATCATTAATTATATATTATTTTCTCTTCATCATATTCTTATTTTCTAGTTTGAATGTTTAGGAGTCACATATGCTAAATATTTGGCACAAATAATAACAAGGTGTAAAATTTTCAACACACAAGCATTGTGTGGTGGTTGGAACACAACCATGGACCTGGGTAGTTAGGTAATTCCAGAAGCACCATATGGAAAATTAAACTGCAATATATGGGTAATTTAGTGGAATGAAACATACACCTACAGTCCATCTATTCATACACTAAGTTGGTCAAAGTGAGTATTCTACTTTTCATATTGATTGATGTTTGAATTTTGCAGTTGCAGATTGATCCAAGGAAGGAACCATTGCTATCATTGAATTCCCATAAGACCTCTAGAATTCCCTCATATTTCACTAAGGAATGTACTCCAAGGGAAGGATGTGATGACTATACAACAAACCCATGTTGTTCAAAAGGATATTTTCAAGGTTAGGAAATGGGCCCATGATCCTTGGTGCTTATACCAAACTTTGAGAGCCATTATTATGAGACATTCATTAATCCTATTTCTTGTACAAGAACAACATTATTTTTTCCTCCATTGGTTTTATCCATTTATCTTATCTATAGTTTGTTTTATATCATTCTCTAATTAGAACAAGAATAGAGTAGGCTGGTAAGGCAAGGCCAGAATCACCTTATGGATAGTTAGGCCATGCCATATGGGTAAGCACAGTGGAAATAAAAGTAAACCTATAGTCCAATTGTGCATGCATTTATTTGGACAAAGTGGCAATGAGGGGTCTTTGTTCTTTGATGGCAATTACACGTTCAAGTAAAAGTTGTTAGTCAAGGGTGTAGACAAGTAAGCTTAGAGCGCCTCACAACATAATTTCGCAATATTCATTTATGAAATGTTGAAAGACACTCATTTTTTTTAAATACTCAGAACCCTTCGGGCTTGCAATGACTAGTCTGGTCAATTGCATGGATAGTTCGTCAAATCTAGTATACTTGTGACGACATGTTTGTAGGATAGAAGCAAGGAAACTAGGATAGAACATTTTGTTGCAAGTATCCTAGGTCTATCTCTATAGTGATGATATTCATGTTTCATCGCACAAGATATGATATCATGTATTCGTCGCTATGGAGATGAAATCCTTGGTTCATCACTTTGGAAATGATATCCTTGTTTCATGGTGTGTGAGACGAGATACTAGGTTTGTCATGCTTGAGATGGGAGCCTAGGTTCATCACAATTTCCACGTCACATGAAATGACATTTGGGGGGTCCAAAATTCGTCACAATCTCCACAACATAACGTCGCAAGAACGTCAAAATGGTCATCAGAAAATGACCCAAATTTACTAGTGATATAGTTCTACAATGAATGCAAAGAGTGAATTCTAAAAAGAAAACCTTGAAAGATCTTTGAATAAAGCATGTATATACAAATGTACAACCCTTATATACAGTTATACAAATATACATCATATTATTTAAAGAAAGAAAGGATAAAGTGTGTTAGTAGATATTTGTGTCTATAAGGTTTTAGAGTCTCCTTTCAACATACATTATGCATTTCTTGTAAAATAAAATGAACCTGGAATCTGCTATGACTTTTGTAAGATGGAGTAAAAAAGGAGAGGTCTTCAAAGAACTTTAGATGAGTATTTATTTTGGAACTCAAAAATTATTTTGATAAGAAATACATTTGAAATCATATGATTTCAACTCAAATTCTAAGAGATCACTAATATAATGCCCCAAAATAGTTCTTTGTTGGATAAATTTATAACAATATCTCAATATGACAAGTTCAATAATATCTAGAACAAGAGATTTGAAGCAGCTTCAAAAACAATTCAATGACAATTACATGAACTGAAATAACTACATATACTTTTTACAAGTAGGTATTTTTCTCCTTTGGACCTGAAATGCTACAAAATGACTTAATATTTCTAGAGAAATAATTGCCTAGACCCAAATCTTCCTATTTTCCATTCATACATGGAAGATTTGATGGAAAGAAACATAAAGGAAGAAGATGTAGAGATAAAAGTTTTAGCATGAAAATTCATAGAATCTTGGAAAGATATAGCTTTTCTTCTTGCAGATTCTTCATCACTGTAGAAAGTTTTGACTACCAACCCCTTGATGGTGCTTTCTCTTTCCCTTTTAAAATCTGCTCTCAATGGTCTTGAAGTAGTTAGGGTTTTTCTTTCTAGAATTTACGACATGCTTCCTTTTTTTAATAAATCACATTAATTAATTCTTTATTGAAGTCTCATTAATGAATTTATGTCATTAAAATCCATTCCTCCAATTGGGACCCACTTTATCCCTTTATAAAAGACATTTAATAAATTTTCAATTCCAAAACTTGAAGTTAATCGTCTAAAAAAAGGTTTACTGTGGTTTAATTTTATGAGAATAATAAGTGAATTATAAGCCATGGAAACAATTCTAGGATCAATATTCATCATTCCATATTTCCAATGAGTCCTCTTGAGTGAAATTTGGATTTCTGGATCTCAAGTTATAGCCTTGGGAAGTGAAGGCTCCAAACAAATTTACCAGCAAACCATGAAAACAATGCAGATTGTTTTTTTTTTAATTTATGGGAGAATCATGGTACAATTCATACCTTGAAACATATTCCATTTTCTTACTCATCAAATTACCTTTCCAATAAGGTATGGTTTTCCCAAAACAGACACCTGGATCTTGATTTATGAACTTCGGAAGGTTGTTTCTCAATAGTCATCCATTTAATTTGTGGATCATTTTTTGCCATTGACTAAAATTCACCCTCTTTTAATCCCACATGCATTGTGGTAATTGAAATTGTAATGTTTATAATGATGATCCTTCCATATTTTTCATGTGGAACAAAGGCGATTATGGAGGTCGATCCTTAGTAAAATTCATGACTTAGTAAAACTTGTGATGGCCTAGTTAGCGTCCATGCATCGCCTAGTCAGCGTCAAGTTAGCACCCAGTCATAGCCCATGTCTCATAGTATGATACGATTCCATGTGTCATTATTTGATTGATCACAACATGTGATAATATAATTGGTTTCCATGTGTCTCAATTAGATAGGGTGGATAGGGTGCCATGTGTTTCAATGTGATGGGAGGAATAAAACTTAGAAAAAAAAAGTTAAGTGTAGGGAGTATGGGAGATGAACAAGAGGAGAGGGGATATATAATGGGTCAAGAGTGAGGAGATGTAGGATTAAGTGAAATTTGGGAGTGATGAGGATGCGGGAGTGAGGGGGGTCGGGAGTGAGAGGGGAATGCAGGAGTAAGCGGGATGTGAGAGTGACGACCATCGGGTGTAGGGAGTGGGGTAATGAGAAGAGTGATAAGGAAAAAAGGTGTGTGATATCCCAAGGAATGGGAGGAAATAAAACTAAGTAAGGGAAGTGGGAGATGGAACATGAGAGAATAATATTAAGTGTGGATAAGATACTAAGAGAAATGGAAGGAAATGAGAGGAAGTCAAGAAATGGCTAAGTTGTAAGAAGAAGTAGTAAGAAATGGCTAAGTATGGAGAAGTGAGACTAGAAATATTCCAAGACTAAGTACTAAGAATGAGACTAAGTGACAGGAAACTCATTTTTGAGAGAGAAACCAGTTGTGTTGCACATGAAAGAAGTGTTCCTTGTACAGTTTGATAAAAATGTGGATATTTTGAACATACGGACTCATATTTTTAATCCATAAAATGCATGACAAAGATGATATTGAGAGCTATTTCATGAGCTTATGATAATTCAAAATTTCCTTCTTCTGATATCATTTTTTTATTATTATTCCAAGAGAGATCAATATAGGTGTTCAAAATTTTGATCAACAACTGGATCCAATTGTGGGACAGTGACCCCATGTGGGTTGATAAGAATCCATAATATTGGTTTGGATTCCTTCTTCATTAGTCTATGGAGTCATATTTAAACATTAATTCCATCTAGAAACTTCTTTATTGTGCAAAACTTTGACTAAAGAAACAAACTATGTACAAACCAAATCTACCTACCCTATCCTACTTGAAGGAAAATGACATTTTTCAAGTGTAAGTAGATTTCCAAATAAGTCATTCAAGCATCCAACTGATCTGTTGAATGAACTCCAGAATTGGGGAACATGTCAAGGCTGATATCAAGGAGTAAAAATCATGAACAAAGTATACTGAAGTAAAATTGAGCCGGATGTAGGGAAAATATGATTGCATTGTTTGGCCAATAATTATTTAGAACCATGATTCAATCAAATCAACTCTTAGTTTCTCATGAGTGTTGTAATATTTATTTGGATGAGAAATTTTCCATTTGAAAAGTTCTTCATCTTTCTCCTTCTCACTAACCATATCCAATATTTTTAATTCACCAACAATGAATTGAAAGCATTCTCCCTCCATGCAATGACCATGTTTCAATGGTGAGGTTGCAAAGATAAATTGTTACTGAACATTTGTAGAGAACTCTAAGGTTGTCTTTTGTTGTTCACCAACAAATTCACTATATTCAGAAATAAAACACATCACCCACATATCCTCTTGTTGCAAATGCCCTTATTTTGATGCTTGGGAGATATCTTCTTCATTAAAATCTACTTCAGATGAGAAATCATCATCATAAAAATATGTTGTAAAGTGATGATTACTTCTATTCATCCAATGTAAACATTCTTCATGTGGCTTGGTATAAGCTAGTTGTGATATTTGACAATCTACTACAATATTTTCATCATGATTATATTGAATGAAATTCATGTGTACATCAAGTGGAGGTTCTTTAAATTAGTCTTTAAACTCATTATGATCATCACTCTCAAATTGAGCACATGAGAGGTTTAAATTTTCCTCCAATGGAGAATGTAGAAGATGGTATTCTTATTGAATTAGAACTTTAGGGTTCTCATTTTTTGTTTAAAGAACAAGATATGGAGAAAAAAAATCACATCTTTGCTTAAATATTTCTTCTAAATGCATTCCTCTATTGTCTTGGAAACAAATTGGGGAATTTAGTATATTAGCACCGGTTTCATGAATATTTATTTCAATGACTTGAGATCACTAGATTAATTCTTTCCATTTGTACTTTATTTCTTTCTTCAATAAAAATATTAGATTCATGAGAAAGTCATTTTCATAACAACTAAAAATGATGACATCATTTGGAAAAAATTCTTGAGGAATATCATGAAGAACTTTCATAAATCTGAAAGTGAAATATTTGTTTGTCTCTTCCTCATTCATCCAGATTTCATCCAACTTCAAGAAATCAAAATATGGATCTTTCCTTGAGAAATATTTCTCGACAAATAAATTTTCTAGTACATCCCAACTATTGATGGTTCCAAGAATCAATGAATATATCATTCACTAGCATTTTCCTTTAGAGTTAAGATAAATAGTCAGCATGCAACATCATTTTCATCCACATTATAAATCTCACAAGCATTATCAAACTTAATCAAATTTTTCTCTGCATCCTATGAAGTATTTCCTAAGAACATGGGAAACTTGTCCATGGAAATATCTGGCAAGGATTGAACTTCTCCTTGCAAATTGAGTGGACTTCTGTGTAATTGTTTCTTTCTTTGGGTACCTTCTCCCTTTATTGTAACTTGAACAAATTTTTTTGGGCTTGATGGGGAAGTTAAAATATCATCACAACATGAAAGAAACTCCTCAGAGGAGTCTTCATATAGATCTTCTTGAAACCCTAAAATATTTTTGGTAGAATCACCAAGGAATTTTTCTTCAAAATATAGAACTTCAATGATGGAGTCAATAGGGAAAGCATCCTTGTAACATCCCCAGTTTAATTAATGCTTATGTAGATATAATATGTGGCTATGGCCAAGTGATGTAATATGTGAATTGTATTTCCTTGTTTTATTAATAAAAATGGGATTCCAACTACTAAGGAGACATGGAGAAGAGATGGGGGATGAATTAATCCACGAGAGGGGGGGGGTGTCTAGGATAATGGCCAAGAGGGGTCCAAGGGGTAAATACCCATGTATATTAATTTAACCCATTTTCCTAACATTGTTATTTGTATATGAACCTTCCCATTTATGATTGAGTGTTCCCAAATCCAATCATTGAATACATGTAAGAGGGTGGGTGTGAGTGGTCACATCCCAAAGTTATTGGGTACAGGGGGGTTGAGTACAATCAGCTTAGGGAAGAGTGTGAGTCAAGAAAGGTAAGTCAAAGAGAGGAAATTTGTATGGGTTGGGATAGCAGTTTTTAGTTAGTCAAGTTTGGGCATGGAAACAGGTGGGGAGCAAGAAATAGAGCTTGAACTTAATGCATCCATGGAGGGAGAATTATATAGCATGTTGGAGTGAATTGGAGCTAGAAAAATGAAGAGTCGTGTTGTCAAGCCTAAAGAGTGAACTTCTGGATGAGTTGCACTAAAAAAGAAAGTGTTTGTTGTTGGTTTGTTGATAGTTTTCCTAGCAGCAGTTTCCCTTGAGTTCCCAGCTGATCTATTCCTAGTTGTTTGTGCCAGAGAGACCCTAATAAAATAATGGGACACCCGAGGGACTGATATTGGTGAAGGGGTACATTCCTTGGGTTGGAAAGGTCAAGAGGAAGAGAGATGGTGGAAAATTAGGATAGTTGTAGGAGAATATTAGTTGGGTTGAGAATTATATGAGTTGTGAGTGGATTGTGAGAGACCACCCTCTTTTGTGGATTGCTAGCCTCATCTCAGGAGTGACTGGATATTGATATTTGGAATAGTCAGTCTATGGTTGGGTGGAATGTTCATCCCAAGCAACGGGTTGCACAACTCTTGTTTAAAGATAAGTGTTGTATCTTGTTGTCATGTTGTTTACATGTGTTATTGTTGTGCATGAACTCTTTGTAAATGAGAATAAATATACGATGTTGTAATGAGTTTTTTAGTTGCATTTCATGTTTATTATTAGCATGCTATAGATGCTTCTATTTTGTGGTTATATAAAGTAGCTATATATGTTTTAATTTGCAGTTGAAAGCAACAGGAAATGAGTTAACTATAAATGAATTAAATTAATTAGCATAAATTTCATTTGTATGTATATTATGCACTGTAATGTACCTCGATTGGGATGTGAAATGTTACATTATGGTATCAGATCTTCTAGTTCAAACATCGGTCTTGTATGGGCTCGAACCAGAGTGAATTGGTGAAATTCAATGTTGCAAATTTTGTCTATGACCGTTTTGAAGAAAAATAGATATTTTAGATAGAAATCCCCAATTTTGTGAGTGAAATCTGATTTTGAATGACTTTGGATGGTTTAACAAGGTTAATGGAGTAGAGTGGTGAAGTTACAGATCTAAATTCAACCTGGAATGGTCAAAATTTGAGTTTTAATGGTATCCTATAGAGTTACAGGAATTTTGGTGGGTCGATGGTCGAGATCTCTTTTTCCCTCGAGATCAATGACAGGGATTCATCATGATAAATTCAAAAATTCCTAAGGATCCATCCATTTAAAAGTTTGATGATATCAATGAACAAGATTAAAATAGGGGATTTTAAATGGACCGAATCAATGGTTTGTAATCATCGGGGTTTTGGTTGAAAATTTTCTAAGTGTTAGGTTTGACAATAGAATCCATCGATTGTCAATGGTTAGATCGGCAAGTTTGGTAAAGTCTTGGAAAATTTCCAAGAGAAATTGTCGACTACCGATGGACGGATCAGTCGAAATGATGAAGATTTTTGGTTGGCCATAAGACATCTTTGAGCGTCGATGGTTGACGGTCGAGGGTCGATCGAATCCAATGAATTATTTCCAGTTGTCGTTGAGTTTCGTTGATGGTCGATGGGTCAATGGTTGGGGGTTGGTTGATTTTGGTGGAATGTTCAAATCAATCAAGAGAAGTCGTTGATGGTCGATGCACTGATGGTTCAGCATCGATCGAAGTCGGGGAGGTGTCCGGGTTTTCCAAGATAATTGGTTGATGGTCGATGGGGGAAAGAGGATGATGACATCATCATCCACATGTCATGCCATGTCATCATCCATGTGTTATTCCACGTCAGCAATTTCCACATCATCCAACAAAAGTGGTTGATGGTTGATGGTCAAATCGATCGATTTGGGAAAGCGTTTGACAGTCATTGGGGATCTTTGATCACTGATGGGACAGTGGTCGGGAATCGGCAGATGTGACAAGGAAAATCTCTCTATGGCAAGGGGTAAACCACAATAGACAGAATGACACATAGAAATGAACGCTAATCCGAAGTATGATATATAAAAGAAATGCTAACAAGACAAGGCTATAAGCCTGCCTAGTCTAGGTGTTCGATGAAGACCATCGTTGAGCATGCAACCCAAATATTTATACCTACAACTTGTCATAAACAACTAGGATATGCAAGAATATAGTGATAATATATAGTGTTATAATATATATTATCATAATCCATTAGCATACATGATAAATATGCTCATGGAATAATAATTCAAATATTTGCAAGATATCAATTGGACAAGAAAAGAGTACTTCTATTAAAATAATCAGCAAAAGTACATAGGTGACAAACTTATGTAATGGCACATATTGGACCCGAGAAACTAAGTCCCTCCATCTGGGCCTCCACCACTTCAATCATCCACCAAAGGAAATCTCATATAAAGGATTCGATAAGGTTCTCCATTACAAAGAAGGAAGAGCTTGGGGGTTGAACAAGTAGTTCAAAAATTCAAGGACAAAGGGATACAGACTCAATATGAAGTGAAATTTATCCAGAGTGTCTTTTTTCTCAAAGTTGAATTGTTGAATCCCTCAAGGCTTGGATATGGCTCAATTTATAGCCTTCAAATGGAACTGAAGGGCCGAGTCGGAGCATTTCCAGTATATGGAAGGTCAAGGATCATGGATCTCGTGACATGGCATGGAAACCCGACATTATTTTTAATTTTGAGCACCAAACCCGATGTACACGGGTTGTAGTGGAGAAACCTGTGTATATGCTTATTGTATAACTAATAGGGCGCGTATATGTGGAAAAATATGTTTTATTTGCGCTGGAAGGTGACAAAGGTTGTTGGATCATGTTGTCATTGATGCCAATGGTTTGATTGATTGATGTCAAGTGATTGATTGGTGTCAAAGGATTGATTGATTGATTATTGATGCAATATGATATGTATTTTCCTTGATGAGAATGCATAGATGAAGATGGATCAATGAGTTTTCATTGATACATGATGAAGATGGATCGATGTGGTTTCATTGGTATATGATGCATTGTTGGAAAAATGTATAGATGACTCATTATTGTCTTATCATGATTGATAAGGTGCACAAATGGATGAACTCCAAAGTGGATCCCTTATGGTGAAAGCCCTCACAGGAAGACGCTTTGCGGATTGAGTTATCCTAGAATAATGGTTGGAGGACCCATGCTTTCATTATTGTCTTATCATGATTGATAAGGTGCACAAACGGATGAACTCCAAAGTGGTCCCCTTACGGTGAAAGCCCTCATGGGAAGATATTTTGCAGATTGAGTTATCCTAGAAGAATGGTTGGGGAACCCATGCTTGTATGTGGAATAACGAGATGAAGATCAAGGAAATTGTTGGTGAAACTATCCTAGATGGATAGTGCTTGTCATGCCATTTCTGGTGGTATGTGGAATGTCACATAACTCCTCATGGTTTGAGAGTTATGGCCTT
>SNQJ01S0067805.1:18492-39466 GCA_010110895.2 Picea sitchensis | reverse complement strand
GCATCCACTTGTTAGTCCAGACATTCTTTCTATGCATAGGTATAACATATCTATCATTATACTTATCAGATCTATTCATATCAAACTTTATTTCATCTATTAATGCGCTAGTTTTTAAGCTAGGACAGAATCTATCAAACATACCTAGATCCATGCTCTAGAAACAAACAATTTCACTTATCTTACTTCTACGGAGCACAAAGATTCCATATCTAAGGACTTTTGACTATTATTACCTTTATTAGAGCACAAAGCTTACAGATCTTACCTCTTTTCTACAGATCTGACTTCTTTCTTCTAGAAATTTCCACTTTTACTTTTCTTAGAGCACAGAGCATTCAGATCTCGCTTCTTTTCTTCGGATTTGATCTTCCTTTCTTCAGATCTGACCTTATTCCTAACACAAAGCTTCACAAGTCGAGTAAAAATCTGTGCACTGGGGCAACAGATCTACACACAGAGCTTTCTTTTGCACAAAGTTTCTTCTTCCTCAGTTCCCAGCAATCACAGTTTCAAGTCCCGATAATAGAACCATTTGTTGGCACAAGGGAAAATCCAGGGTTCAACACTTCAACAGCACACCAAAAAAACCCTAACTACCATCCCTTTCAGCAACACTTGCGAAGCAGATGAAGTCTCACCCGAGGTAGAGGCAGGGGTGGTTGCAAGACTCAGGTGTCTGCAACCTTAGCTGGGACATAGATCTGTGATTATTACTCTTAGCAAGCACTTTAGCATAGATCATTCATCAATATTTAACCCTCATGGCACTCCGCAGATGGCACAGAGCACCGCAACATTCACTTAGATCTAGGTTAAGTTAGTACTTAGCAACAGCAAAATAGGTCTAGCACTCAGCACTTTCATATATGTCAAATCTATACCCACACATCTAAGAATCACAAAGAAAAGTGGATCTATATAAGTATATCATAGAAAAGCACATAGCATAATCATATCAAGCACAACACATGGAAAGAAACTAACACATTAGGTTGAAGCACCGAGCACAACACACAGAGTTATCGTGGTTCACCCCCACCCTAGGGCTACATCCACAAAGTCTTCTTCTTCTTTATTATCTTTGGTCAATCGGGTTACAGCACAGAGCTCACACTCGTACTCCACATAGGACAGGAGATCTGCACTCACCTCGCCAGATCCTCCTTCCCTGAGTAGATCTAGCATAGAGCCTTCTTACAATCTGTGCACTCAGCACTTATAGCACTTGCACTCAACTCTGCAAGTCGGTCACACAATATACACAAAGCCTTTAATATCACTTAGCTTATCTTCTCTCCCTCTCTTACATTGCTTAGCTACTTACTTATACTTTACAAAATAGGCCTAAACATGGGTAAACCCATGGGCTGACATCCCTTTCCCATTACATTAACCCAATACCCTAAAAGGGCCCCAAAAGTGGGTCGAGATCCCATGATATCTGCTTCGCCTGGCGCTCCATATTTGACAGGTTGTCGAAGTCCAAAAATGGTCAAATATGACCAAGTGTTCCTCAAAACTTAGTCAAAGGCCAACATGATGTTAAATTCCTCCCAAATATTGGATCGTTCTTCGGTTCTATGGAATTTGTCATGATTGATTTGTGACCAAAACTTCAAAAATATGTCTTCAAGGCCATTTAATTCTCTTTGAATAAGGTTTTCAAGAACCCAGTTCATCTTAAATCAATATCTAGATATTTTCCAAAACTTCAATCAGAAAGCTTCTAGTTTTCCAATAATATATGATCCTAAAAAGTATCAAATTTATTGAAAACAAATCTTTCCCCAATGGAGTCACCAAAAAATTTTATGTTTAGATTGTCAAGATCCAAACAGCAACCTCACGAGGAAAACAAAACCCTGCATTTTTATAGAGGTGGTACTCATCTATGATATGTTGAACGATTCTTGGTATGGTTCTGCAATTAATGCAAAGGGTGAATTCTAAAGAGAAAACCTAGAAATATCTCTCAATAAATATTGTATATACAAATGTACAACCCTTATATACAGGTATACAAATATACATCATATAATTTAAAGAAATAAAGATAAATTGTGTCCGCGAAGATTTGTGTCTACGAGGTTTTGGAGTCTCCTTTCAATAGACATTTTGTCTTTCTTGTAAAAAAAATGAACTTGGAATTTGCTATGAATTTTTCAATATGAAATAAAATGGACAGGTCTCCAAAGAAACTTCTGACTTCCAAACCCTTAATCGTGCTTTCTCTTGTCCTTTTAAAATCCTCTCTCAATGATCTTGAATTAGTTAGGGTTTTGTATTTCTAGAATTTTCCACATGCTTACTTTTTGGATTAAATCACTTTAATTAATGCTTTATTGAATTCTCATTAATGAATTTGTATGAAATTCTTGCCTCCAAGTGGGACCCACTTTATCCCTTTATAAAATACATTTAATAAATTTTCAATTCCGAAACTTAAAGATGACTATATGAAAAACGGTGGACTATGATTTACTTTTATGAGCATGATAAGTGACTTATAATCCATGGAAACCATTCTAGGAGCAATATTCAACAAGGTATGGTTTTCATTGACTTATATTCCATTGTCTTCCTCATCTAATTTTATTTCCAACAAGGTATGGTTTTCCCAAAACAGATGCTCGAATCTTGATTTATGAACTTATGAAGGTCGTTGCTCAACGGTCATCCATTTTATTCATGGATCATTTTTTTCCCTTGACTAAAATTCACCCTCTTTTAATCCCACATACATTGTGGTAATTGAAATGTTAATTTTTATAATGAATATCCTTCCATATTATTCACGTGGAACTAAGGAGATTATGGAGTTTGATCCTTAGGAAAACTCATGACTTAGTAAAATTTCAATGGCCTAGTCAGCATTCATTCATCGCCCACTCAGTGTCAAGTCAGTTCCCATTCATAGCCCATGTGTCACAGTGTGATAGGATTCCCCATGTCATGATGTGATTGGTCGCTACATTTCATAATATCATTGGTTTCCACATTTCTCAATTAGATAGAGTGGATAGGGTTCCATGTGTTTCAATGTGATGGGAGGAATAAAATTTAGGAATTACCACATGTCTCAATTAGATAGGGTGGATAGGGTGTCATGTGTTTCAATGTGATGGGAGGAATAAAACTTTGAAAAAATGTTAATTTTAGGGAGTATGGGATATGGAAAAGAAGATAGGGGAGGTATGACGGGTCGGGAGTGAGGATATGCAGAAGTAAGGGGAAAGCGGGAGTGAGGGGGATCAGGAATGAGAGGGAAATGTGGGAGTGATGGGGATGCGGTAGTGAGAAATATCAGGTGTATGGAGTGAGGGAATGAGAAGAGTGATAAGTAAAAATGGTGTGTGATTCTGCAAGGAATGGAAGGAAATAAAACTAAGGTAAGTAGGAGAGAGAACATGAGAGAGTAAGATTAAGTGTGGATAAGATACTAAGAGAAATGGAAGGAAATGAGAGGAAGTCAAGAAATGGATAAGTTGTATGAATACATAGTAAGAAATGGCTAAGTATGGAGAAGTGAGACTAGAAAGTATTCCAAGAATAAGTATAGAGAATAAGTACAGAGAATGAGATTAATTATAAGAGAGGAAACTTAGTGCCAAGAGAGAAACCAGCTATGTTGCACATGAAATAAGTGCTCCTTGGGAGGTTTGACAAAAAACATGGATATTTTAAGCATATGAACTCAGATTTTTAATMTATAAAATGCATGAAGATGTTGATATTGATGGATACAACATGGGCTTGTGATCGTTCAACATTTCCTTCTTCTGATATCAATTTTTTTTTATGATTCCAAGAGCAATAAATCTAGGTCATCAAAATTTTGATCAACAGAACTAAAATATTGGATATTACCTCTACTTTCACGGGGTCTACCTAAATACCAGTAGGAGATATATGAAGACCAAGAAAGATTCCMTTAGTTAATAAAACATTTTTCATGACTAAGAGAAGGAWTTGTTTCTTGACATCTTGTGAGGACTTTCCTAAGGTTATTTATGGCTTCTTCAAAAGTATTACCATATATAGTAAAACAATCCATGTACACTTCAACATAAGCATGAATCAAATAAAAAAAGATACCTAGAATATCCCTTTGGAAGGTAGCAGGGGTATTGCACAATCCAAAAGGTAGTAATCAGTAAGAACAATTTCCCCAAGGGTAGGTGAAACTTTTCTTCTCCTGATCTTATAGGGAAATTTGAATCTAGTTGTAACCACTAAATTGTTGGTTGTGGAGCTTGATTATCTTCCTGATTCAGAGGTCTTTGTTTTCAATCGTGTTTATACCCCATGAAGACTATACACCCCTCCATGCGGGGGGGTTGCAGAGGGCCTTTCCCCCCATGCGAGGTCTGAGGGGTTCATCCCCCCGACTGGGGGGTCTAGGGGCCAGCTGGCCCCTGGTGAGGGTTTGGGGGCAGTGTCCCCCAAAGGAAAATTTTCCTTTTAAATGTATATTGCAATTTCATAGTAAATATGGACCGTTCATTATAAGGTCGCATATATTACGGTAGAAGCTATGTTAGGGTTTTCTCCCTTGAAGGAAACACTTTTTTATGAGGGAATTGTACTGCAGTTGTGTATCATTGTGAATATTGTATTCTAAGAGAGAATATTGTGAGAGAAAGAAGAGGAAGTTACGGTGGGTGTGTTGTAGGTTGTATCCCTTCAGTTTGTTGCATAATAAAAAGGAAGGACCTAGCAATTTCTCTAGTGGACGTATCCCACACTGGGTGAACCACGTATATCTATGTCTCTATTGTATTGTGTATATTTTATGTTTTATTTCCACATTTTGTTTTTTTATTGCTCTGTGATCCTGTTTTTCTAACATAAATCCATAAAGGAAGGAGAAAAAAAAATTACCTACCAATGTATCTAGGACTTTATCAATAAAAGGGAGAGGAAAGTGGTCCTTCAAAAGTGGATTTATCCAATTCTATATAATCAATATAGAATCACCACTTCTCATTTTTATTTGGTACAATCATGAGTGGTGAAACCCATTCACTATCAAAAATGAGATAAATGGAATTTACATTGAGAAATTTTTGCAATTCCTCCTTCACTTTCTCCCTCAAAGAAGGATTCATTATTCATTGGGGTTGGTTAATGGGTTGATATAGGTATGATGAGTACATAAATTAGGATGAATCCCTTTCATGCCAATATATTCCCAAGTGAATGCACTACTATGCTTCTGCAGTATCTCAATTAACTGGTTTTTATGTGAAACGTATAGCCTAGGATTGATCTTAATTATCCTTCCTAGGTGAACTTCCACTAGTGCATTGTGAGTTTTGGATATGGTGTATAAATAAGAAGGCACATAGTTGAATTATAGTAATAAATAAGTTAATGATCAAATTTATTGAGAACACTTTTCCAAGATATGATTGTAGGATGAAGAAACTGGATGTTGAAATAAATAAGGATATGTTGTAAAATCACAAATTAGATCGTCCTCATTATTCTCCTTAAAGGTTCAAACTTGGTCAAGTGTAAGTAGTGGTTGAAAAAATTCTTCATCATTTTYCTTGTTATCGATCCATAGAGGTACTTCTGAATCTACAAAAGGTTGAGTCTACAAAATGTTTGGATGGAGGATAAAAGGTAAGATTTTTAGTGGAGTTTTCATGAGAGGTGGTCATATCTCTGAATCTACCACCAATATATGCATTTGTTGTAACCAACCATAGTCTACCCAAAATTAATGGGTAGCCACCAAAGTTGGATTTTGGATTTATCACCTTGAAGTATGTTGAATATTCCCAAGAATCAACAAAACCCACTACATCTTCCAATACTCCTTTTGGTTTAACAATGGACCAATCATCCAATTGAAGAACTAAAAGAGTTTGGTGTAATTTCATAAATTGAATTTCCCCCATAGTCTCTTTGATCATGACATTAATGGAAACTCCTAAATAAATTACAGTATTTGGTATAGACATGTTATTGATACTGACATCAACTATAGGACTTCCTAGGTCTATTTATTTGATCATAAAAATTTCCCAAGCATCAAGTCAGCTAACTTGCCAATTACATGAATAGTTTGAGGATCTTTCCCTTTCCTTCAAGTATTCCTCATGAATAATTCTCGAATAACTTTAGCATATATGTGGACATATTGGATCATTTGAAACAAAGGAATTTTCACACAGACATTTCAAATATCTCCTAGTAAATCAAACTCAGTTCGAATAAGTGGTTTATCCAAACTTAGCCTCTCTAGATAGGGAGGAGTTTGAGAAACATCATATAGTTGTGGTTGATTTGTAATTCTTTCCCTGATCATAAATGGATATCTTGAAAATCAACATAGGAAATTAAATTTGTCAGTTCAGTGGGTAGTTCAGTGCTATAAGTGGGATTAACTACTTTATTTTTTGGGTTAGGAATGGTTGTATAGGTATTTGAGGAGATATTTGAGGATGTTGATTGGATGGAAACTACAATTTTTTCTAAGGAGGTGGTTGTTTTTGTGGTGGGTATTGTTGGATTGGATATTTTTTCACATTTCAAAAGGGAGGTCCTCATCATCCTTATTTCCAGTGTTGGTTTTGAGCTTACTGAGGAGCCCATTACTTCCAAGGCATGTGTGAATACCCATTTTGGGGATGATATTGAGCGTCATCATGAAATGGAACATAATATTGAAATTCATATCCTATCATACCTAGTGGTGAAGGTTTCCAAGGTCATTTCTGAGCAATAAATAAAATTTATTTGTCCCTCCATTATCTCCTTGGTATGCTACATTTTATTCTAGCAATGAAGGACAAAAACTAGTTGAATGGTTCTCCTCATAGTGTTGACTGGCCCAAATGGTTTTTCAAGAAGGTAAGGGATCAGACCCAGTGGCAGATCCCAATCAGACCTACTCTTGTTTTGGGTAGTGTTTCCAACCATTATGTGGGCATACTTGCCACTAAGAATTAAAAGAATTAAAGGGGTGGGGGGCGAAATGAACTGTCCCCCAAATAATTCTAAATAACTCTAAATCTAATATAAAATAATAAAAAACTAATATAATCTAACTACTTCTAACCTATCCTACAGGAGAAAAACTAATTAAATGAATACATTTTGAGATAACATTATTGATAGTTTAAATAGTTTGTATCCATCAACAATGTGTTAAAACAATGAAATTACAGAGCTAATCACAAATAGTTGCAAACATGATCTATAATTTCATCACTACATTCATCAGAAATCATAGAAGCATAAGCATTCCAAACACTACGCATAGAAATAATTCATATGATGAGTATCCAAAAAATTTAAATGACAAACACATATGTAGAGCAATCCCACATGCATTTGAAAATAACCATGATCTCAAAACGCCTTTTCTTCTTCATATATCCAGAAATAAAATTATCATCAATCTATACAGTGAGTAAAAGTCCCTTATCACATTCAACAAGTTCTCTTTTATAAGATAAGAGAGAATCCTCGATTCTTGTGACCATTCATTTCGTTTCCCTTTGTTTTATCATTTTACACTTCAAATTTCTCTTACATTTTTGTAAATGAATAGGTAAGTGTTATAAATGGAAGTTGAAGAGACTGTTGAATTGTTATTTTCATTTTATTTGTTGTTTAAGAGTGATGTTTTTAAAAATATCATTAACTATGCTCGTTGGTGTCTTCTTGTGTTCTTTGAGTTATTCTGAAAATTTGTGGTATCAGTCTGCAAAATAAGATCACTTTGTAAATGTGTTGAACCTTCACATAATAGATCTATCTAAACAATAATACACACATTTGCAGAGAGAGTTTGAGAAAGAAGAAGAAGGATAGAAAGAATGAAAGAATTCTAATTAACCGTTTGAATAATGAATAATTTACACATGATATACTTTGTATAACTCAATGAGTGCACACTAGAGGAGAACCAATGTGCCATATTGGTGGTATAGAGTGATCTGGAAACACACTAGTAGTTACAGGAGTGAACTGCCACCTAGTCTAGTCTCTCAGGTAGTTACAGGAGTGAATTGCCACCTAGTTGAGTTAACTAGTCAACTAGTATTCAGTTAACTGACTGAACAGAGAATAGTGAGGAGTTAACTCAAGGAATCAAGGGTAATGTTCTAGTATGGTGATGATACCAAGGTTGTTGGAAGATTGGTTTTTTCCATTGATGTCAACCCTAGTCATTGGTTTTGGACTGCAAGATTGATGAAGGTATTTGGACATGAAGGAAAATGCACATACAACACCCATGGATGGATATTATACATAATGTTGTTTCCAGTAGTATGTGGCACGTCATATGGATCCTCATGGTTGAGGAGAAATGAATTTTTGAAGATGACAAAGTGAATGGAAGGAAATACAAGTCGACCCTGAAGACAATTAAAGAAAAGAATTACAAAATAAGAAAGTGCCAGGTCAGCCAAAATGTTAAAATAAAGTGAAATAAATGGTATAAATACATATCATTATACATTCATTTTATATACAAGTCGAATTTCAGAGGAAATCAGAAGTAAAGAAGGTCAGATTTCAAGGGAGGATGAAGTCTTTTGGTGATGATTTAATTTAAAGTTGTATTATCTCTCATATATTTTTGGGTGGAAGGAAGGGGAAAGGATGGAGAGGTCAACCCTCTCTTGATATTGGAGGATTGTATCTTCCTCATGGAGGTTTATCCCTCCCTTTATATTTGGAAGTTGTATCTACCTTTGGAAGTCATTACTTCCCTTGAACAATAACTATTGATTATTTCTCTTATATTGTGCATGGTGTATTGTGGTGTATTGGTGTAACTCTTATACTATTGTTCATTTCTCATTGGATATAATTGAATGGTTTGATTATAATTTGAAAATAAAAATAAAAAAATATTACTTTATATTGATTCACCCCCCTCTAAGTATCAACAATTGGTATCAGAGTGATTTACCTTTAGTACAATTTAACCAATGGAAGGAAGATCCTAATAAGAAATGGAAGACAACATTCCAAATGGGATTCCACGATTTGATGGAAGCAATTTTGAATACTGGAGTAATATAATGGAAACTTACTTGAAATCTCTTGGGGCAGATGTTTGGTTCTCAGTTGCTTCAGGATACAATGCTTTGAAGAAACCAAAGACTACAGCTCAGAAGGAAGCAAAAAGGAACAACAAATTGGAAATAGATACCATCATGGATGGATTGACAGATTCAGTGAAATCCAAGGTGGGATCATGTGCATCATCAAAAGAGGTTTGGAACAAGCTACAAGACCTTTATGCAAGGGAAGAAGCAGAAGAAGAAGAAGAAGTTGAAGCAAATTACATCTCAGATTTCAAAGAAGCAACTAGAGGTCGGTTCTTTTCCTTTAATTGTGAAGGAGTAGGACATGTTGAATTTGAATGTCCTCATCCAAGGATTGAAAGAAATGACACTGAAGAATAAAATTACAATGAAGAAGAATAAAATCATGAAGAATAAATTATTCAACAAGAAGATGAGAATCTTAAAACAATTGAAGCATGTTGAGATTGAAAATAGAAAGCTCAAAGACACGCATAGAAAACTAAGAAGTGAATTGGGTGGTTGTGAAAATACAGTTGTAATCTTGAAGAAACAATTAGAAGACTTTGAGAAACTAAGAGAAGAAACCATTTCCTTGAAAACTCTACTCGAAAAGAAAGAAGAATAGGAGAAGTAGGAATGTCCAAATGATGAAGAAAGAAGAAGAATGTGAGAAACTTGAACAAGAAGTTGTCTCATTGAGGAAGATCTTAAGAAACTCTCAAGTGCCAAAAGACTTAATACATCCTGGAAGCATGGGTGAAAATTCATACAAAGAAGATGCAAATACCAACAAGAAGGTTGAAGAAGTAGCTACACATATAGTTGATGAGAAGTGGACCAGGATACCAAAAAGAAGGAATGATTACAAAAGAGATGAATATCCAAGAAGACCTCTTACCTTTAGGAATCAAATAAGATTCAATCAGTATGAAGGAAACTACAGAAGAGTAGATCATGAACCCAGATGGACTACATCACAAAGAAGGTCATTTACTCCAAGGTATCAAAATTTCTTCTTGGTCATTGTTATACTTGCAAACATTTTGGACATAAGGCAATTAATTGCAGAATCAATGAAAGGAACAACTACGCAAGAAACATGAATGGTGTAAATAGAAGATATGGAAATAATCATGGATTTGTCAACAGAAGTTATAATTTATTTTCCCCATTTATGGACAAAAATATGGTATGCTACAAATGTAATTATCTTGGTCACAAAGCACAAGATTGCAAATATATGAATGAATATGTCCCTATTCCAACCATAGTATGGAGAAGGAAATATATTCCAAATAATGAAGATTGCCGAATTTCATTTACCATTGAAGAATGTAAAGAAGAAGATGAATGGTACATAGACAGTGGATGTTCTTCACACATGACCGGGGATCAAGACAAATTCAGTAGCTTGAAGAGAAAGGGTGGCAATGTTTCACTTGGAGATGACTCATCTACCAAAATACTTGGAGAAGGTGTAGTAGAGCTTTGAAGAAAAAATATAAAAGCAAAGAATGTCCTATTGGTTGAATAGTTGAAGCATAATCTACTCAATGTTAGTAAAATATGTGATCAAGGATATACTCTTACGTTTGACTCCTAAAAATGTGAAATCAAAGAAAATAACTCAGGAAGATTAGTTGCAACTACAACAAGAAGACTAAACAACATATACAACATAGACATGAAGAAGAGAGAGAAGACAGAAGCCACAAAAAATAATTCCAAGTAAGAAAAACTCCTAAAGACCAAAAATAAGGATGAAGTATTATTGAGTGCCACATGTTCAGGGGGAGTAGCCCCAAAGAAGAGAGTTACCTTTTGCCATTAAAATCAGGGGGAGAAGCCCTACCCTTTTCCATTCATTTCAAAGGGGGAGAGAAATTAGGATCATGATGATAGGGGGAGCATGAGTGTTTCCATCAATGACAAAGGGGGAGATTGTTGGAATATTGGTTGTTGTCATTGATGTCAACCCTAGTCATTGGTTTTGGACCGCAAGATTGATGAAGGTAATTGGACATGAAGGACAGTGCACATACAACACCCATGGATGGATAGTATACATCATGTTGTTTCCAGTGGTATGTGGTCCTCATGGTTCAGGAGAAATGAATTTTTGAAGATGACAAAGTGAATTGAAGAAGGAAATACAGGTCGGCCCTGAAGACAATTAAAGAAAAGAATTACAAAATAAGAAAGTGTCAAGTCAAACCTAATGTTAAAATGAAGTGACATAAATGGTATAAATACATATCATTATACATTCATTTTATATACAAGTCTAATTTCATAGGAAATCATAAGTAAAGAAGGTTAGATTTCAAGGGAGGATGAACTCTTTTGGTAATGTGTTCTAAGGTATGTTATTTACAGGTCATCTTACCATTTTCGCTATAACAATTTTTCTAGAACGATTCAGATGGTTAAATTGATATGGTATTGAGAATACATACCTAGGTACCTAAAGTAAAAATTTCAGCTCTTTATTCGCTATAATTATGGAGATACACTCTATGGAAGATAGGGTTTTTTACCAGTCCTGAAGCTAGTCATAAACAGGTGTTCATGGTAAAAAAAAAGTCATAAATTATTCATAGAAAATCCAAATGAAGTGAGACCAATTTAATTGGAAATAGTACGGGTTGTAGTTTCTTTTGTGCTATTTTTAGAATATGATGTTAAATATTGATCGTGGGGCATTCTATACAAGTTCGCTCTCCTAAACCAACCAGAATTGAATAAGGTCTACCATTCGCTCTATAACTTCTTTTTTGGGAGGATTCGAGGAGTGAAACTTAGAGGAGTTTCAGAGAATACATTGAGTAAAATTATCTATAGGATCATAGTATTCCAAGAATTGAATAATTTCATAAGTTGAAGAAGTATCAGGAAGCATTATCAGGTTCTATGTGATGGTTGGTTGATGGTGATGATTTAATGTAAAGTTTTATTATCTCTCATATATTCTTGGGTGGAAGGAACGGACAAGGATGGAGAGATCAACCCTCTCTTGATATTGGAGGATTGTATCTTCCTCATGGAGGTTTATCCCACCCTTTATATTTGGAAGTTGTAGCTACCTTTGGAAGTCATTACTTTCCTTGAACAATAACTATTGATTATTTCTCTTATATTGTGCATGGTGTATTGTGGTGTATTGGTGTAACTCTTATACTATTGTTCATTTCTCATTGGATATAATTGAATGGTTTAAGTATAAGTTGAAAAAAAAATTAAATTTTACTTCATATTGATTCACCCCCCTCTTAGTATCAAAAAAAGGCAAGGTCGAATTAGCGTGGTGATGATCCCAATGTTTCATGGTGACAAAACCAATGTTGCATCTAAACTCAACTCAACTAGTCAAACTGAAGTGTCAACTGAAAGAGAATATTCTTGAGGTGGAATATTCTCCACTAAAATATAGGAGACTGGATAATGACTAATTATGAGTAATAAACAAGGAAAAACCTTAGGAAAAATAAATTTTAGGTGTGTGTGAAGTAACTCCAACACCCCCCCTGAACATCACTATGGTGAAAATAAAGAATGGGTCCCGGCAACAAGGCCATGTTAGGTACCCAAATACAAAAGATACACTGAAAATAAAGTGAGGAAAGAGGGAAAACCTCATGGGAAAAAACCCCCTTCAAGGTACAATGTATGTAAAAAGAAGAACTATGGTTGTTAGGCAACTATGTCCTTCACTCCAAGATGACTTCGCAGAGAATGGAACTTCTTCTCAATGAAGGTCTTGGTGAATATGTATACCGTATGTTTTGTTGAAGGATAGAACTATAGGTCGATGATCCCATTGTGTACTAAGTCTTGGATGTAGTGCATGTGGATCTCGATGTGCTTCATCTGCTGCCTCTGAACTGGATCTCTGCAGAACTTCAGAGTGCTTTGGTTGTCACACCAGATGACGATCGGCCAATGAAACTGAATTCCCAACTCAGTGAGAAAATGTTGTAGCCACATAGCCTGAATAGTTATGCTAACTACCCCTATGTATTCTTCCTCAGATGAAGATAGATAAATCGCATCTTTCTTCTTACTCAACCAAAAGATAGGCCTAGAACCAAGACTGAGTGAGTAACTAGATGTGGACTTACAATCAGTGTTATCGTCAGCCCAGTCAAAATCAGTAAACTCGATGAGATCTAATGTAGATTTTGTTTCATAATGAATCCCAAAGGTGATGGTGCCCTGTACATATCGAAGGATACACTTTACATCCTTCCAATGTAGCTCATGCGGCTCCTACATGAACCTGGAAACTGCGCCAACTGCATATGAGAGATCTGGTCTGGAGTGTGTGAGATACAACAATCTCCCCACTAGTTGTTTGTACAGTTTGTTGTCAACCAGTGGAGTTTCCCTGTCATCCTCAAGTTTAACTCCTGATAGGAAAGGAGTCAGATCAAACTTGTAGTCTGTCGTGTGAAATATCTCAAGGAGATCTCGTGCATACTTGGCTTGAGACAGTTTGATGCTTGATGCATCCTGACTGATCTCGAGTCCAAGGAATAAGTGTAGCGAACCCATGTCCGTCATCAAAAACATGTCATGTAGAATCCTCTTGACTGCAGTAATTGCTGAAGTCGAGCACCTGGTGATCAGCAAATCATCGATATATAGAACTAAAAGTAGAAGTGAATCATTCGTCATGAGCATGTAGACATTCAGGTCTGATTTACAATGTAAAAAGTTTTGTGACAATAGGTAGGATTCCATATTGGCATACCATGCCCTCAGAGCCTACTTGAGGCCATAAAGGGACTTCTTTAGTCGACAAACCAAAGATGAGTCCTGCATAAATCCCTGGGGCTGCTCCTTGTAGATCTCCTTAGAGAGATCACCATGAAAAAATGCATTCTTCACATCTATCTAATGGACTTCCCATCCCTTATCTTTTGCAGTGGAAAGGGCCATAAATATGGAATCCATCTTCACTACTGGAGTGAAGGTCTCATCATATTCAATACCATGAACCTGTTGAAAGCCTTTGGCGACAAGCCTGGATTTGTATCTACTAATATGTCCATCTGTTGCACTCTTGGTCCTGTAGACTCATCTGCATTTGACAAGTTTCCTCCCAGAAGGAAAGGGAACCAAATCCCAATTTTGGTTCTCGAGGAGGGATTTGTACTCCTCCTGCATGGCGGATTCCCAAAAGGGATTTCCAGCAGCCTCACCATAAGATTTTGGATCTGAATACTGAACCAAAAAAAGATGCATGGAGGGAAATGGTTAAGTGGAAGTGAGTGCAACAAGAGGGTCCTCGAAATCAGATCGAGTCCTCCTAGTATTGGCTGGATCACCGACGAGATCCCCTGCATCGTGAAGAGTATTTTGTGCCCACTTGGGCCTCTGCTCTGGCTCTGCAACTGCAACTAGATGCTCTGAATTTGCATCCATCTGTACTGAATCTGAATCTAAATTATCTAAGTCCACTACATCAGAACGCTCATCTGAATAAGAGTCGACATGTGCATGCTCATCATCTCGGACAGGTGGAATAATGAAGGTGTCTGCATGTGGTTGTTGAGGTGCATGTGAGACACTTCCTTGAATTGGACACTACGCTCAATGATGAGATAGTCCAAGGAAAGATCAATAAGCCTGTATCCCTTCACATCGTCAAGGTATCCAAAAAAAATGCATTCAATTCTCTATGGATTAAGTGCCTTCCTATTTTCAGAGGGAATCTGGGCCCATGCACGTGAACCAAAAATGCGAAAGTGGGTCACTTCCGGTTTGAGGTCGCTACAAGCCTCGTAGGGGGTCTTATCCTTGACAGATCTATGGGGATATGTTTTTTGGATGTGTGTTTCAAAATTAAGTGCTTCGGCCCATAGTATTTTTGGTAGTGACTTTGCATGTAGCATGCAAGATGCCATCTCCTTTAGAGATCTATTTTTCCGCTTAGCAACTCTGTTTTTCTACGGAATATAGGGAACTATATGTTGCAACTGAATCCCTACCTCATGGAAAAGATTATGGATCTCATGATTTACATACTCTCCCCCATTATTAGTTCGAAGGACTTTGATCTTCTTTCTGGACTGTGTCTCAACCAAGGCTTTGAAATCTTTGAGGTGTTGAAAGACGTATTTTTTCCTGAGAAAGTAGATCCAATTAAAACGTGAGAAATCATCAACAAAAATGAGAACAAACCTCACTTTGTTTATGGATGGATGAAGAAAAGGACCCATAAGGTCACTGTCGATCAGATCTAAAGGTGTGGAAGCTCGTTTATACTTTCCTTTGTCGAATTTCTCTTGAGGGTGTTTTCCAAGAACACATCCCTCACATACTCCTTTGGAAAAATGGATGTCTGGTAGACCATCAACCAATATTTGTTTGCTAAGTTGTTTCATGTATCTAAAATTCAAATTTCCAAACCTTTCATGGAATATCCTACTACTGTCATCAGCATGAGTAAGCAGTAAAGAAGAATCATGTTCAATGAATTCAGAAAAAGTATACAATCTAGACTGATGATTTACCTCATCAGTAGCAACCTTGGAGTTGGTTTGTATTTCGTAGATGTCCATGGAATTTGGTGTGAATATAACTTTCTTTCCAGTGCTACAATTCATCATCTGATACATGAAGAGAAGGTTGACATAAAGTTTGGGAACATATAACACGTTCTCAAAGCTTCCGTTGGTGAGTTCAATCATTCCTTTGTCGGTGACTTTGACAGAAGAGTTGTCCCCCATTAGAATAGGAGGACCTTTGCATGCATCCAAAGAAGAATATACTTCTTTTGATGAAACAATGTGATGTGATTCTCTTGAATATACGATCCAAGCATCGAGAAAGGAGTTCATTGCAATCAATGCATGGCTAAAATTTCCTTTCTTGGAATTAGGATCTTATGGCTTCTTCTTCTTTTCACCCTCAGGGATGTGATCTCCAGGGTTGTTTTTCTTAAGTATTTGAGACATTATATCTATTTGTTCTTACATGCATGTGGATTCCAAATGGAATCCTTTGTGACAGTATGTGCATTTCTCCCCTTTTCTTCCATTTTCCCCTTTGGATCTAGAGGCATCAGTGAAGGGTTTTGTGTACCCTTCCTTCTTCGAATGTGCATGAGATTTCCATTTATATTTATCTTTATATTTATGATATTTTTGGTTGCCATCATGCACAGTGAGTGCATGCACCCTTGGGCCTTTGATTGTGCACATGTTGATGAGATTGGTTTGCTCTTGTGTCAGGGATTTGATAAATTCCTCAAGAGAAGGCATCTTCTAGGTGGCTCCGGAGGTGAATCTGACAGAATGGAATGTGGACACAAATACAAAGAATTCATGACCAATATTGGAGAGAATGGCGAGAACCATTTGTTTCTCCTCCTTTGATTTATCAACCCCGCAAGCTTTGAGTTGTGATAGTAAATCCTTGAATTTTGTAAAGAAATATTAGATATTGTCGAAGCTTTTTGGATCCAATGTGAGAAGATCCACCTCCAACATGTGTCCCCTCATATCATCCCATTTTCCAAAGAGCCCTTCCAAGGCATTCCAGGCTTCATTGGGAGTCTTACAGGAAGATATATGAAAAAGGAGATCGGAAAAAATAAGACTGCAAATTGTTCTGAGTGCCTCATCCATGCGATTTAAGTACTTGGATTTTTCTATGGCTAATGTTGGTTTTGTATCTATATTCAATATTAACCTGTACAACCCTCTGGTTCATATATGTATGGTTATTTTCTCCTTCCATGCAAAATAGTTGTAAGGTGTAAGAATGAATTCTTTTTGGAAATCCATTTTTCCGTTGTCTTCAATCTTTTGTACCTACAAAAACATTTAGTGTAGATTTTACTTAGCAGTCTGTCGGCTATGATACCATGTAAATGTGTTGAACCTACACAGAATATATCTAGCTAAACAATAATACACACATTTTCAAAGAGAGTTTGGGAAAGAAGAAGAAGGAGAGAGAACGAAAGAATTAGCATTAATCGTTTGAATATTGAATAATTTACACATGATATACTCTATATAACTCAATGAGTGCGCACTAGAGGAGAACAAATGCACCATAGTGGTGGTCTAGAGTGATTTGGACACACACCAGCAGTTACAGGAGTGAACTTCCACCTAGTCTAGTCTCTCAGGTAGTTACGGGAGTGAACTACCACCTAGTTGAGTTAACTAGTCAACTAGTCTTCAGTTAACTGACTGAACAGAGAGTAGTGAGGAGTTAACTCAGGGCATCAAGGGTAATGCACCAGCCTGGTGATGATACCAAGGCAAGTTTGAATTAGCATGTTTATGATCCCAATGTCGCATGGTGACAAAACCAATGCAGCATCTAAACTCAACTCAACTAGTCAAACTGAAGTGTCAACTGAAAGAGAATATTCTTCAGGTGGAATATTCTCCCCTAAAATATAGGAGACTGGATAANACTAATTATGACTAATAAACCATGAAAAAACTTAGGAAAAAGAAATCCTAGGTGTGTGTGAAGTAACTCCAACACACTCCAACTTCTTCTCCTCCATTTCATATTTCTAATGTTCTCCTACATGTCTGATTTCAACTTATGTAGCTCCAGATATGACTGCGTGAACATTTCACAACCCATTTTCTAATTAAATTTGGGCCTCTTCTATTTTCTGAATTTTCTAAACATTTCCACCATCAACCAGTTAATATTTATTGTGCCATCATTTTCTTCTATTATCTTTTCAACGAGATATCATGGGCCTGATTTCATCTTTTGTACCTCAAGATACATCCGTCTAAACTTTGCACAGTGGGTTTTCCGTTAAATTTGTGACCTTCTTCTATTTGGATTTTCCATTACTAATTTGGCTTGAAGTCCTCTTTCAATGTGTTATTATTCTTGATACCTTTCTAACGATGTATCATGGGTTTGATTCTGACTCATGTATCCCAAGATATGGTCATTTGAATTTTGGCACTCAGCGGCCCTTGATCTACCCATGGGGGAATATGAATCATCGATATTCAACCTGAAAAACATTATAACACATGCATGAGGTAATTCAAGATTGAATGGTTTATATAGTCTTTAGCTCCCTTACTTGATTTGTGTAAGGACCTAGAGGAGGTATAGGACCTAGGGCTTGTGTTGCAATTTTGGCCAATAACCATAGTAAAAGGGGTTGAAGAATATTAAAATAATTCCCAAAAATAATTGAATAATCCGAAGTATAAGCTTCGAAACATGAAAACTATAAAATGTTAAGTCATGTGAATCATCTGATAGGTGAATCTCGATGGGTAGGATGACCCAATGTAAAGCTAATTTTTAAAGTAAAATTGATTTTCCTGTGTAAAATATATACCAAGGGTAGGTTAGGGGAAAACCATGGGAAATTTATAAAAACCATGGGAAATCAAAGCCATATGGTTTTGGTAAAACCATGGGAAAATTGAAAATATAAATAAATAAATAAAAATGAAAATGAAATAAATAAATAAAAATTAGAAATAAAATAAAACTATACAAATTATATACAAAAATTAGGAAAATGATGTCAAGTTCCACACGAGTTAGAGTTCCATGCCAGTCAGGGTTCCACACCTAGGGACCAAAAATAGGAGCAAGGTATATCATGTAGATTCCAAGTGACCGAGAGCTAAGTCAAGTAGGTATATCGTATGGAGACCGCAACTGCTCAAATTTGGATTCGAAAAATGGCAAGCGACCATGGGGTAAAAGGTGACGCATCATACGACACATTAATGTCACAAAGATAAATTCATATGATAAAAGGAGTTTGACGCTAGTCGGACACACGAGGCATGACAATCCAATCAACATGAAAATATCAGAGGGTAGACTTGGTAAGGTTTTAGGGAGAGGGAATCTGATAGGATCAGGGAATAGGATCCCATGTCAAGCCACAATGCATGAAACTAGTTATGACAAGTGGCGAGAAAGCATTGGGTGATGATACGACAAAGTTCCACGTCCAAGAAGATTGATAGGTCTTTGAGCTTGGGTTTTTGGAGAGAGGGGAGGTCGAAAAAAGAACCTAATAGAGATCAATACGAAGAATATCATGCCTTTTGGACCTTGGGAATATTACAAGGGACTTGACATGCCCAACCTAATGAGGGGAGCCTGATAGGATTTTTGCCTTCGGGCTTTAGACCAGTATTAAGACAATGCACACTCAGCACTCCGAATGGGGGTTCCCAATAAAAGTAAATCCGATGAGTTCACAGGATAGGATTGTGGTAAAGTTGGATTTGATTGTTGGAGATATTACACACACCTAGGATATGTTTTCCTTATTTTCTTATGTTTATTACTCATTATTGAGGATCTCCTATTTTTTAGGAACTTCTCCTACATTCTAGGAGAATATTCTCTTTAGTTGACTAGCGCAGTGGATTCATTCAGGGTAAATTTGGTTTTATCACTAAGTAACTTCGGGATCATCACTAGTAATGTGCACTTACCTTGGGATCATCGCCAGGAAGGCACATTCCTTGTGAATGCTTGATCTCCTCCTCATTTCACTTTGGTCTGTCCAGTTAACTGAAGACTGCATGACTAGTTGACTAGGACTAGGTGGAAATTAAATCCTGTAACTTCCTGAGTGTGTCTAGATCTCTCTAGAATACCACTATGGCACATTAGTTGAGCTATATAGATTTCATTTTATCATTCATTCATTTGGTGAATACAATTCTCATTTTTTCTCTCCAATATTTCTCTTATCTTCTTACCTTTGCAAGTTGTGTTCATTCTTCTTCTAGCTAGATTTTTTGTGTAGGTACTCACCACATTTTACATGGAATCAGAGCCCACAGGATACTAGGAAAACGGTGCACCAACATTTTTGTTTGCAGGTATTGAAGATTGAATAACACAGGAAGAATGGAATCTTTGTCGTCTACAATTCTTACCCTGTACAACTGCTTCGAATGGAAGAAAAAGATGGATATTTTTCTCAAAGGTAGAGGATTGTACAGGTTGACCATGGCTATGGAAACAGAACACACATCATCCATTGAAAAGACCAAATACCTCGATAGAATGGATGAGTCTTACAGATCCCTCTGCATGCACATGTCCCCTAAGTTGTTATTGCATGTATCAAATTGTAAAACTCAAAATAATATATGGACCACCATGGAAGAACTCTTTGGAAAAAAAGATGAGATGAGAGGCCATGTGATTGAGGTCAAATTACTTGCATTGGATCTGAAAACTTTTGAAAACATCCAGTATTTGTTGCTGCAACTCAAGGCTTGCAGGGTCGACAAATCAAAGCAGGAAAATTGAATGGTTCTCACAATTTTGTCGAAACTTGGTCCAAAATACTCTATATTTGTTTCCACATTCCACACTCAAAGATTCACTGCTAAAGAATCCTGGACTATGTCCTATTTGGATACCTTTATTGAGGCCCTGATCTAGGAGAAAGATAAAATCATCAAAATGGGTGTAATCAAAAACTCCAAATCACATGCACTTATTGTGCATGAGTGTTATAACCCTAATTTTCACCAGATATGCTTACCTGGCATCAGGCCATCTCAGATTCCTTATTTTCCAAAATACTACTGAACAACTCTTCTTAAAAAAACCCTTTATAAATGCCCACGTGCCCTGCTCCATTATTGCATGCGTGTACACGCTAGCTGCCCCAATACAGCCTGCATGTACTTACAAAAGCATGGAAAAAGGAAAGTTTTTGATGAAACACACAGCTTTGGGCAAGTTAACTAAACCTTTCGGCCATGCATGGCCAGTCATTTGACTAAATACCTAGCTCCTTCTAGCCTATAAAAGAAGGGGTAGGGGTCCCATTTGAAAGGAGGAAAATCATAGTAAAGAGACTATACCCAATTGAGCATTCCCCTTGTCCCAACCTTTAGCCATCCTTGTGCAAAGAGAAGTATAGA